>JAOWCC010000302.1:0-106543 GCA_030867875.1 Actinernus sp. WN-2022
GGTCAGGAATCTATGAATTGGCTGTAAAGATGGAAACTCTCCGTTTGAGAATTTTACGGCACATTGAACGTTTTTAACATTAGCTCGCGGTCAGGAATCTATGAATTCGCTGGAAAGATGGAATCTCTCCGTTTGAGAATTTTACGGCACATTGAACGTTTTTAATATTAGCTCGCGGTCAGGAATCTATGAATTCGCTGGAAAGATGAAATCTCTCCGTTTGAGAATTTTACGGCACATTGAACGTTTTTAATATTAGCTCGCGATCAGGAATCTATGAATTCGCTGGAAAGATGGAATCTCTCCGTTTGAGAATTTTACGGCACATTGAACGTTTTTAATATTAGCTCGCGGTCAGGAATCTATGGATTCGCTGGAAAGATGAAATCTCTCCGTTTGAGAATTTTACGGCACATTGAACGTTTTTAATATTAGCTCGCGGTCAGGAATCTATGAATTCGCTGGAAAGATGGAATCTCTCCGTTTGAGAATTTTACGGCACATTGAACGTTTTTAATATTAGCTCGCGGTCAGGAATCTATGAAAACGCTGGAAAGATGAAATCTCTCCGTTTGAGAATTTTACGGCACATTGAACGTTTTTAATATTAGCTCGCGGTCAGGAATCTATGAATTCGCTGGAAAGATGAAATCTCTCCGTTTGAGAATTTTACGGCACATTGAACGTTTTTAATATTAGCTCGCGATCAGGAATCTATGAATTTGCTGGAAAGATGGAATCTCTCCGTTTGAGAATTTCACGGCACATTGAACGTTTTTAATATTAGCTCGCGGTCAGGAATCTATGAATTGGCTGTAAAGATGGAAACTCTCCGTTTGAGAATTTTACGGCACATTGAACGTTTTTAATATTAGCTCGCGGTCAGGAATCTATGAATTCGCTGGAAAGATGAAATCTCTCCGTTTGAGAATTTTACGGCACATTGAACGTTTTTAATATTAGCTCGCGGTCAGGAATCTATGAATTCGCTGGAAAGATGAAATCTCTCCGTTTGAGAATTTTACGGCACATTGAACGTTTTTAATATTAGCTCGCGGTCAGGAATCTATGAATTCGCTGGAAAGATGAAATCTCTCCGTTTGAGAATTTTACGGCACATTGAACGTTTTTAATATTAGCTCGCGGTCAGGAATCTATGAAAACGCTGGAAAGATGAAATCTCTCCGTTTGAGAATTTTACGGCACATTGAACGTTTTTAATATTAGCTCGCGGTCAGGAATCTATGAATTCGCTGGAAAGATGGAATCTCTCGGTTTGAGAATTTTACGGCACATTTTGAACGTTTTTAATATTACCTCGCGATCAGGAATCTATGAATTTGCTGGAAAGATGGAATCTCTCCGTTTGAGAATTTTACGGCACATTGAACGTTTTTAATATTAGCTCGCGGTCAGGAATCTATGAATTGGCTGTAAAGATGGAAACTCTCCGTTTGAGAATTTTACGGCACATTGAACGTTTTTAACATTAGCTCGCGGTCAGGAATCTATGAATTCGCTGGAAAGATGAAATCTCTCCGTTTGAGAATTTTACGGCACATTGAACGTTTTTAATATTAGCTCGCGGTCAGGAATCTATGAATTCGCTGGAAAGATGAAATATCTCCGTTTGAGAATTTTACGGCACATTGAACGTTTTTAATATTAGCTCGCTGTCAGGAATCTATGAATTCGCTGGAAAGATGGAATCTCTCCGTTTGAGAATTTTACGGCACATTGAACGTTTTTAATATTAGCTCGCGGTCAGGAATCTATGAATTGGCTGTAAAGATGGAAACTCTCCGTTTGAGAATTTTACGGCACATTGAACGTTTTAAACATTAGCTCGCGGTCAGGAATCTATGAATTCGCTGGAAAGATGGAATCTCTCCGTTTGAGAATTTTACGGCACATTGAACGTTTTTAATATTAGCTCGCGGTCAGGAATCTATGAATTCGCTGGGAAGATGAAATCTCTCCGTTTGAGAATTTTACGGCACATTGAACGTTCTTAATATTAGCTCGCGATCAGGAATCTATGAATTCGCTGGAAAGATGGAATCTCTCCGTTTGAGAATTTTACGGCACATTGAACGTTTTTAATATTAGCTCGCGGTCAGGAATCTATGAATTCGCTGGAAAGATGAAATCTCTCCGTTTCAGAATTTTACGGCACATTGAACGTTTTTAATATTAGCTCGCGGTCAGGAATCTATGAATTCGCTGGAAAGATGGAATCTCTCCGTTTGAGAATTTTACGGCACCATGAACGTTTTTAATATTAGCTCGCGGTCAGGAATCTATGAAAACGCTGGAAAGATGAAATCTCTCCGTTTGAGAATTTTACGGCACATTGAATGTTTTTAATATTAGCTCGCGGTCAGGAATCTATGAATTCGCTGGAAAGATGAAATCTCTCCGTTTGAGAATTTTACGGCACATTGAACGTTTTTAATATTAGCTCGCGGTCAGGAATCTATGAATTCGCTGGAAAGATGGAATCTCTCCGTTTGAGAATTTTACGGCACATTGAACGTTTTTAATATTAGCTCGCGGTCAGGAATCTATGAAAACGCTGGAAAGATGAAATCTCTCCGTTTGAGAATTTTACGGCACATTGAACGTTTTTAATATTAGCTCGCGGTCAGGAATCTATGAATTCGCTGGAAAGATGGAATCTCTCGGTTTGAGAATTTTACGGCACATTTTGAACGTTTTTAATATTACCTCGCGATCAGGAATCTATGAATTTGCTGGAAAGATGGAATCTCTCCGTTTGAGAATTTTACGGCACATTGAACGTTTTTAATATTAGCTCGCGGTCAGGAATCTATGAATTGGCTGTAAAGATGGAAACTCTCCGTTTGAGAATTTTACGGCACATTGAACGTTTTTAACATTAGCTCGCGGTCAGGAATCTATGAATTCGCTGGAAAGATGGAATCTCTCCGTTTGAGAATTTTACGGCACATTGAACGTTTTTAATATTAGCTCGCGGTCAGGAATCTATGAATTCGCTGGAAAGATGAAATCTCTCCGTTTGAGAATTTTACGGCACATTGAACGTTTTTAATATTAGCTCGCGATCAGGAATCTATGAATTCGCTGGAAAGATGGAATCTCTCCGTTTGAGAATTTTACGGCACATTGAACGTTTTTAATATTAGCTCGCGGTCAGGAATCTATGGATTCGCTGGAAAGATGAAATCTCTCCGTTTGAGAATTTTACGGCACATTGAACGTTTTTAATATTAGCTCGCGGTCAGGAATCTATGAATTCGCTGGAAAGATGGAATCTCTCCGTTTGAGAATTTTACGGCACATTGAACGTTTTTAATATTAGCTCGCGGTCAGGAATCTATGAAAACGCTGGAAAGATGAAATCTCTCCGTTTGAGAATTTTACGGCACATTGAACGTTTTTAATATTAGCTCGCGGTCAGGAATCTATGAATTCGCTGGAAAGATGAAATCTCTCCGTTTGAGAATTTTACGGCACATTGAACGTTTTTAATATTAGCTCGCGATCAGGAATCTATGAATTTGCTGGAAAGATGGAATCTCTCCGTTTGAGAATTTCACGGCACATTGAACGTTTTTAATATTAGCTCGCGGTCAGGAATCTATGAATTGGCTGTAAAGATGGAAACTCTCCGTTTGAGAATTTTACGGCACATTGAACGTTTTTAATATTAGCTCGCGGTCAGGAATCTATGAATTCGCTGGAAAGATGAAATCTCTCCGTTTGAGAATTTTACGGCACATTGAACGTTTTTAATATTAGCTCGCGGTCAGGAATCTATGAATTCGCTGGAAAGATGAAATCTCTCCGTTTGAGAATTTTACGGCACATTGAACGTTTTTAATATTAGCTCGCGGTCAGGAATCTATGAATTCGCTGGAAAGATGAAATCTCTCCGTTTGAGAATTTTACGGCACATTGAACGTTTTTAATATTAGCTCGCGGTCAGGAATCTATGAATTCGCTGGAAAGATGGAATCTCTCCGTTTGAGAATTTTACGGCACATTGAACGTTTTTAATATTAGCTCGCGGTCAGGAATCTATGAAAACGCTGGAAAGATGAAATCTCTCCGTTTGAGAATTTTACGGCACATTGAACGTTTTTAATATTAGCTCGCGGTCAGGAATCTATGAATTCGCTGGAAAGATGGAATCTCTCGGTTTGAGAATTTTACGGCACATTTTGAACGTTTTTAATATTACCTCGCGATCAGGAATCTATGAATTTGCTGGAAAGATGGAATCTCTCCGTTTGAGAATTTTACGGCACATTGAACGTTTTTAATATTAGCTCGCGGTCAGGAATCTATGAATTGGCTGTAAAGATGGAAACTCTCCGTTTGAGAATTTTACGGCACATTGAACGTTTTTAACATTAGCTCGCGGTCAGGAATCTATGAATTCGCTGGAAAGATGGAATCTCTCCGTTTGAGAATTTTACGGCACATTGAACGTTTTTAATATTAGCTCGCGGTCAGGAATCTATGAATTCGCTGGAAAGATGAAATCTCTCCGTTTGAGAATTTTACGGCACATTGAACGTTTTTAATATTAGCTCGCGATCAGGAATCTATGAATTCGCTGGAAAGATGGAATCTCTCCGTTTGAGAATTTTACGGCACATTGAACGTTTTTAATATTAGCTCGCGGTCAGGAATCTATGGATTCGCTGGAAAGATGAAATCTCTCCGTTTGAGAATTTTACGGCACATTGAACGTTTTTAATATTAGCTCGCGGTCAGGAATCTATGAATTCGCTGGAAAGATGGAATCTCTCCGTTTGAGAATTTTACGGCACATTGAACGTTTTTAATATTAGCTCGCGGTCAGGAATCTATGAAAACGCTGGAAAGATGAAATCTCTCCGTTTGAGAATTTTACGGCACATTGAACGTTTTTAATATTAGCTCGCGGTCAGGAATCTATGAATTCGCTGGAAAGATGAAATCTCTCCGTTTGAGAATTTTACGGCACATTGAACGTTTTTAATATTAGCTCGCGATCAGGAATCTATGAATTTGCTGGAAAGATGGAATCTCTCCGTTTGAGAATTTCACGGCACATTGAACGTTTTTAATATTAGCTCGCGGTCAGGAATCTATGAATTGGCTGTAAAGATGGAAACTCTCCGTTTGAGAATTTTACGGCACATTGAACGTTTTTAATATTAGCTCGCGGTCAGGAATCTATGAATTCGCTGGAAAGATGAAATCTCTCCGTTTGAGAATTTTACGGCACATTGAACGTTTTTAATATTAGCTCGCGGTCAGGAATCTATGAATTCGCTGGAAAGATGAAATCTCTCCGTTTGAGAATTTTACGGCACATTGAACGTTTTTAATATTAGCTCGCGGTCAGGAATCTATGAATTCGCTGGAAAGATGAAATCTCTCCGTTTGAGAATTTTACGGCACATTGAACGTTTTTAATATTAGCTCGCGGTCAGGAATCTATGAAAACGCTGGAAAGATGAAATCTCTCCGTTTGAGAATTTTACGGCACATTGAACGTTTTTAATATTAGCTCGCGGTCAGGAATCTATGAATTCGCTGGAAAGATGGAATCTCTCGGTTTGAGAATTTTACGGCACATTTTGAACGTTTTTAATATTACCTCGCGATCAGGAATCTATGAATTTGCTGGAAAGATGGAATCTCTCCGTTTGAGAATTTTACGGCACATTGAACGTTTTTAATATTAGCTCGCGGTCAGGAATCTATGAATTGGCTGTAAAGATGGAAACTCTCCGTTTGAGAATTTTACGGCACATTGAACGTTTTTAACATTAGCTCGCGGTCAGGAATCTATGAATTCGCTGGAAAGATGAAATCTCTCCGTTTGAGAATTTTACGGCACATTGAACGTTTTTAATATTAGCTCGCGGTCAGGAATCTATGAATTCGCTGGAAAGATGAAATATCTCCGTTTGAGAATTTTACGGCACATTGAACGTTTTTAATATTAGCTCGCTGTCAGGAATCTATGAATTCGCTGGAAAGATGGAATCTCTCCGTTTGAGAATTTTACGGCACATTGAACGTTTTTAATATTAGCTCGCGGTCAGGAATCTATGAATTGGCTGTAAAGATGGAAACTCTCCGTTTGAGAATTTTACGGCACATTGAACGTTTTAAACATTAGCTCGCGGTCAGGAATCTATGAATTCGCTGGAAAGATGGAATCTCTCCGTTTGAGAATTTTACGGCACATTGAACGTTTTTAATATTAGCTCGCGGTCAGGAATCTATGAATTCGCTGGGAAGATGAAATCTCTCCGTTTGAGAATTTTACGGCACATTGAACGTTCTTAATATTAGCTCGCGATCAGGAATCTATGAATTCGCTGGAAAGATGGAATCTCTCCGTTTGAGAATTTTACGGCACATTGAACGTTTTTAATATTAGCTCGCGGTCAGGAATCTATGAATTCGCTGGAAAGATGAAATCTCTCCGTTTCAGAATTTTACGGCACATTGAACGTTTTTAATATTAGCTCGCGGTCAGGAATCTATGAATTCGCTGGAAAGATGGAATCTCTCCGTTTGAGAATTTTACGGCACCATGAACGTTTTTAATATTAGCTCGCGGTCAGGAATCTATGAAAACGCTGGAAAGATGAAATCTCTCCGTTTGAGAATTTTACGGCACATTGAATGTTTTTAATATTAGCTCGCGGTCAGGAATCTATGAATTCGCTGGAAAGATGAAATCTCTCCGTTTGAGAATTTTACGGCACATTGAACGTTTTTAATATTAGCTCGCGGTCAGGAATCTATGAATTCGCTGGAAAGATGGAATCTCTCCGTTTGAGAATTTTACGGCACATTGAACGTTTTTAATATTAGCTCGCGGTCAGGAATCTATGAAAACGCTGGAAAGATGAAATCTCTCCGTTTGAGAATTTTACGGCACATTGAACGTTTTTAATATTAGCTCGCGGTCAGGAATCTATGAATTCGCTGGAAAGATGGAATCTCTCGGTTTGAGAATTTTACGGCACATTTTGAACGTTTTTAATATTACCTCGCGATCAGGAATCTATGAATTTGCTGGAAAGATGGAATCTCTCCGTTTGAGAATTTTACGGCACATTGAACGTTTTTAATATTAGCTCGCGGTCAGGAATCTATGAATTGGCTGTAAAGATGGAAACTCTCCGTTTGAGAATTTTACGGCACATTGAACGTTTTTAACATTAGCTCGCGGTCAGGAATCTATGAATTCGCTGGAAAGATGGAATCTCTCCGTTTGAGAATTTTACGGCACATTGAACGTTTTTAATATTAGCTCGCGGTCAGGAATCTATGAATTCGCTGGAAAGATGAAATCTCTCCGTTTGAGAATTTTACGGCACATTGAACGTTTTTAATATTAGCTCGCGATCAGGAATCTATGAATTCGCTGGAAAGATGGAATCTCTCCGTTTGAGAATTTTACGGCACATTGAACGTTTTTAATATTAGCTCGCGGTCAGGAATCTATGGATTCGCTGGAAAGATGAAATCTCTCCGTTTGAGAATTTTACGGCACATTGAACGTTTTTAATATTAGCTCGCGGTCAGGAATCTATGAATTCGCTGGAAAGATGGAATCTCTCCGTTTGAGAATTTTACGGCACATTGAACGTTTTTAATATTAGCTCGCGGTCAGGAATCTATGAAAACGCTGGAAAGATGAAATCTCTCCGTTTGAGAATTTTACGGCACATTGAACGTTTTTAATATTAGCTCGCGGTCAGGAATCTATGAATTCGCTGGAAAGATGAAATCTCTCCGTTTGAGAATTTTACGGCACATTGAACGTTTTTAATATTAGCTCGCGATCAGGAATCTATGAATTTGCTGGAAAGATGGAATCTCTCCGTTTGAGAATTTCACGGCACATTGAACGTTTTTAATATTAGCTCGCGGTCAGGAATCTATGAATTGGCTGTAAAGATGGAAACTCTCCGTTTGAGAATTTTACGGCACATTGAACGTTTTTAATATTAGCTCGCGGTCAGGAATCTATGAATTCGCTGGAAAGATGAAATCTCTCCGTTTGAGAATTTTACGGCACATTGAACGTTTTTAATATTAGCTCGCGGTCAGGAATCTATGAATTCGCTGGAAAGATGAAATCTCTCCGTTTGAGAATTTTACGGCACATTGAACGTTTTTAATATTAGCTCGCGGTCAGGAATCTATGAATTCGCTGGAAAGATGAAATCTCTCCGTTTGAGAATTTTACGGCACATTGAACGTTTTTAATATTAGCTCGCGGTCAGGAATCTATGAATTCGCTGGAAAGATGGAATCTCTCCGTTTGAGAATTTTACGGCACATTGAACGTTTTTAATATTAGCTCGCGGTCAGGAATCTATGAAAACGCTGGAAAGATGAAATCTCTCCGTTTGAGAATTTTACGGCACATTGAACGTTTTTAATATTAGCTCGCGGTCAGGAATCTATGAATTCGCTGGAAAGATGGAATCTCTCGGTTTGAGAATTTTACGGCACATTTTGAACGTTTTTAATATTACCTCGCGATCAGGAATCTATGAATTTGCTGGAAAGATGGAATCTCTCCGTTTGAGAATATTACGGCACATTGAACGTTTTTAATATTAGCTCGCGGTCAGGAATCTATGAATTGGCTGTAAAGATGGAAACTCTCCGTTTGAGAATTTTACGGCACATTGAACGTTTTTAACATTAGCTCGCGGTCAGGAATCTATGAATTCGCTGGAAAGATGGAATCTCTCCGTTTGAGAATTTTACGGCACATTGAACGTTTTTAATATTAGCTCGCGGTCAGGAATCTATGAATTCGCTGGAAAGATGAAATCTCTCCGTTTGAGAATTTTACGGCACATTGAACGTTTTTAATATTAGCTCGCGATCAGGAATCTATGAATTCGCTGGAAAGATGGAATCTCTCCGTTTGAGAATTTTACGGCACATTGAACGTTTTTAATATTAGCTCGCGGTCAGGAATCTATGAATTCGCTGGAAAGATGAAATCTCTCCGTTTGAGAATTTTACGGCACATTGAACGTTTTTAACATTAGCTCGCGGTCAGGAATCTATGAATTCGCTGGAAAGATGGAATCTCTCCGTTTGAGAATTTTACGGCACATTGAACGTTTTTAATATTAGCTCGCGGTCAGGAATCTATGAAAACGCTGGAAAGATGAAATCTCTCCGTTTGAGAATTTTACGGCACATTGAACGTTTTTAATATTAGCTCGCGGTCAGGAATCTATGAATGCGCTGGAAAGATGAAATCTCTCCGTTTGAGAATTTTACGGCACATTGAACGTTTTTAATATTAGCTCGCGATCAGGAATCTATGAATTTGCTGGAAAGATGGAATCTCTCCGTTTGAGAATTTTACGGCACATTGAACGTTTTTAATATTAGCTCGCGGTCAGGAATCTATGAATTGGCTGTAAAGATGGAAACTCTCCGTTTGAGAATTTTACGGCACATTGAACGTTTTTAATATTAGCTCGCGGTCAGGAATCTATGATTTCGCTGGAAAGATGAAATATCTCCGTTTGAGAATTTTACGGCACATTGAACGTTTTTAATATTAGCTCGCGGTCAGGAATCTATGAATTCGCTGGAAAGATGGAATCTCTCGGTTTGAGAATTTTACGGCACATTTTGAACGTTTTTAATATTAGCTCGCGGTCAGGAATCTATGAATTCGCTGGAAAGATGAAATCTCTCCGTTTGAGAATTTTACGGCACATTGAACGTTTTTAATATTAGCTCGCGGTCAGGAATCTATGAATTCGCTGGAAAGATGAAATCTCTCCGTTTGAGAATTTTACGGCACATTGAACGTTTTTAATATTAGCTCGCGGTCAGGAATCTATGAAAACGCTGGAAAGATGAAATCTCTCCGTTTGAGAATTTTACGGCACATTGAACGTTTTTAATATTAGCTCGCGGTCAGGAATCTATGAATTCGCTGGAAAGATGAAATCTCTCCGTTTGAGAATTTTACGGCACATTGAACGTTTTTAATATTAGCTCGCGGTCAGGAATCTATGAATTCGCTGGAAAGATGAAATCTCTCCGTTTGAGAATTTTACGGCACATTGAACGTTTTTAATATTAGCTCGCGGTCAGGAATCTATGAATTCGCTGGAAAGATGAAATCTCTCCGTTTGAGAATTTTACGGCACATTGAACGTTTTTAATATTAGCTCGCGATCAGGAATCTATGAATTGGCTGTAAAGATGGAAACTCTCCGTTTGAGAATTTTACGGCACATTGAACGTTTTTAATATTAGCTCGCGGTCAGGAATCTATGAATTCGCTGGAAAGATGAAATCTCTCCGTTTGAGAATTTTACGGCACATTGAACGTTTTTAATATTAGCTCGCGGTCAGGTCTCTATGAATTCGCTGGAAAGATGAAATCTCTCCGTTTGAGAATTTTACGGCACATTGAACGTTTTTAATATTAGCTCGCGGTCAGGAATCTATGAATTCGCTGGAAAGATGAAATCTCTCCGTTTGAGAATTTTACGGCACATTGAACGTTTTTAATATTAGCTCGCGGTCAGGAATCTATGAATTCGCTGGAAAGATGGAATCTCTCCGTTTGAGAATTTTACGGCACATTGAACGTTTTTAATATTAGCTCGCGGTCAGGAATCTATGAATTCGCTGGAAAGATGAAATCTCTCCGTTTGAGAATTTTACGGCACATTGAACGTTTTTAATATTAGCTCGCGGTCAGGAATCTATGAATTCGCTGGAAAGATGGAATCTCTCCGTTTGAGAATTTTACGGCACATTGAACGTTTTTAATATTAGCTCGCGGTCAGGAATCTATGAATTCGCTGGAAAGATGAAATCTCTCCGTTTGAGAATTTTACGGCACATTGAACGTTTTTAATATTAGCTCGCGGTCAGGTCTCTATGAATTCGCTGGAAAGATGAAATCTCTCCGTTTGAGAATTTTACGGCACATTGAACGTTTTTAATATTAGCTCGCGGTCAGGAATCTATGAATTCGCTGGAAAGATGAAATCTCTCCGTTTGAGAATTTTACGGCACATTGAACGTTTTTAATATTAGCTCGCGGTCAGGAATCTATGAATTCGCTGGAAAGATGGAATCTCTCCGTTTGAGAATTTTACGGCACATTGAACGTTTTTAATATTAGCTCGCGGTCAGGAATCTATGAATTCGCTGGAAAGATGAAATCTCTCCGTTTGAGAATTTTACGGCACATTGAACGTTTTTAATATTAGCTCGCGGTCAGGTCTCTATGAATTCGCTGGAAAGATGAAATCTCTCCGTTTGAGAATTTTACGGCACATTGAACGTTTTTAATATTAGCTCGCGGTCAGGAATCTATGAATTCGCTGGAAAGATGAAATCTCTCCGTTTGAGAATTTTACGGCACATTGAACGTTTTTAATATTAGCTCGCGGTCAGGAATCTATGAATTCGCTGGAAAGATGAAATCTCTCCGTTTGAGAATTTTACGGCACATTGAACGTTTTTAATATTAGCTCGCGGTCAGGAATCTATGAATTCGCTGGAAAGATGGAATCTCTCCGTTTGAGAATTTTACGGCACATTGAACGTTTTTAATATTAGCTCGCGGTCAGGAATCTATGAATTCGCTGGAAAGATGAAATCTCTCCGTTTGAGAATTTTACGGCACATTGAACGTTTTTAATATTAGCTCGCGGTCAGGTCTCTATGAATTCGCTGGAAAGATGAAATCTCTCCGTTTGAGAATTTTACGGCACATTGAACGTTTTTAATATTAGCTCGCGGTCAGGAATCTATGAATTCGCTGGAAAGATGAAATCTCTCCGTTTGAGAATTTTACGGCACATTGAACGTTTTTAATATTAGCTCGCGGTCAGGAATCTATGAAAACGCTGGAAAGATGAAATCTCTCCGTTTGAGAATTTTACGGCACATTGAACGTTTTTAATATTAGCTCGCGGTCAGGAATCTATGAATTCGCTGGAAAGATGAAATCTCTCCGTTTGAGAATTTTACGGCACATTGAACGTTTTTAATATTAGCTCGCGATCAGGAACCTCATTCCTGACTCATCATTCCTGATTCTTGATTCATCATTCCTGATTCCTGATTAATCACTCCTGATTCCTGATTCCTGATTCATCATTCCTGATTCATCATTCCTGATTCATCATTCATCATTCCTGATTCATCATTCCTGATTCATAATTGGTGATTCCTGATTCATCATTCATCATTCCTGATTCATGATTCATCATTCCTGAGTCGTCATTCATCATTCCTGATTCATCATTCATCATTACTGATTCATCATTGCTGATTCATCATTCCTGATTCCTGATTCATCATTCCTGATTCCTGATTCATCATTCCTGATTCATAATTCCTGTTTCATCATTCCTGATTCATCATTCATCATTCCTGATTCATCATTCCTCATTCCTGATTCATCATTCCTGATTCCTGACTCATCATTAATCATTCCTGATTCATCATTCCTTATTCCTGATTCATCATTCCTGAATACTTATACCTCATTCATCATTCCTGATTCATCATTCCTGATTCCTGATTCGTCATTCATCATTCCTGATTCCTGATTCATCATTCATCATTCCTGATTCCTGACTCATCATTCATCATTCCTGATTCATCATTCATTCCTGATTCATCATTCCTGATTCATCATTCATCATTCCTGATTCATCATTCCTGATTCCTGATTCATCATTCCTGATTCATCATTCATCATTCCTGATTCATTATTCATCATTCCTGATTCATCATTCCTGATTCCTGATTCATCATTCCTGATTCATCATTCCTGATTCATCATTCATCATTCCTGATTCATCATTCCTGATTCATCATTCCTGATTCATCATTCATCATTCCTGATTCATCATTCCTTATTCCTGATTCATCATTCCTGATTCCTGATTCATCATTCATCATTCCTGATTCATCATTCATCATTCCTGATTCGTCATTCATCATTCCTGATTCATCATTCCTGATTCCTGATTCCTGATTCCTGATTCCTGATTCATCATTCCTGATTCATCATTCCTGATTCATCATTCCTGATTCATCATTCATCATTCCTGATTCATCATTCCTGATTCCTGATTCATCATTCCTGATTCCTGATTCATCATTGCTGATTCCTGATTCATCATTCATCATTCCTGATTCCTGATTCATCATTCCTGATTCATCATTTCTGATTCCTGACTCATCATTCCTGATTCATGATTCATCATTCATCATTCCTGATTCATCATTCCTGATTCCTGATTCATCATTCCTGATTCCTGATTCCTGATTCATCATTCCTGATTCATCATTCCTGATTCATCATTCCTGATTCCTGACTCATCATTCATCATTCCTGATTCCTGATTCCTGATTCCTGATTCATCATTCCTGATTCATCATTCATCATTCCTGTTTCATCATTCCTGATTCCTGATTCATCATTCCAGATTCCTGATTCATCATTCCTGATTCATCATTCCTGATTCCTGACTCATCATTCATCATTCCTGATTCCTGATTCCTGATTCATCATTCCTGATTCATCATTCATCATTCCTGATTCATCATTCCTTATTCCTGATTCATCATTCCTGATTCCTGATTCATCATTCCTGATTCCTGATTCATCATTCCTGATTCATCATTCATCATTCCTGATTCATCATTCATCATTCCTGATTCATCATTCCTGATTCCTGATTCATCATTCCTGATTCATCATTCATCATTCCTGATTCATCATTCCTTATTCCTGATTCATCATTCCTGATTCCTGATTCATCATTCATCATTCCTGATTCATCATTCATCATTCCTGATTCGTCATTCATCATTCCTGATTCATCATTCCTGATTCCTGATTCCTGATTCATCATTCCTGATTCCTGATTCCTGATTCATCATTCCTGATTCATCATTCCTGATTCATCATTCATCATTCCTGATTCATCATTCCTGATTCCTGATTCATCATTCCTGATTCCTGATTCATCATTCCTGATTCCTGATTCATCATTCCTGATTCCTGATTCATCATTCCTGATTCCTGATTCATCATTCCTGATTCATGATTCACGATTCCTGATTCCTGATTCATCATTCCTCTTTCCTGATTCATCATTCCTGATTCCTGATTCATCATTCCTGATTCCTGATTCATCATTCCTCATTCCTGATTCATCAATCCTCATTCCTGATTCATCATTCCTCATTCCTGATTGATCATTCCTCATTCCTGATTGATCATTACTCATTCCTGATTCATCATTCCTGATTCCTGATTCATCATTCCTGATTCCTGATTAATCACTCCTGATTCCTGATTCCTGATTCATCATTCCTGATTCCTGATTCATCATTGCTGATTCCTGACTCATCATTCATCATTCCTGATTCATCATTCCTGATTCCTGATTCATCATTCCTGATTCCTGATTCATCATTCATCATTCCTGATTCATCATTCCTTATTCCTGATTCATCATTCCTGATTCCTGATTCATCATTCATCATTCCTTATTCATCATTCCTGATTCCTGACTCATCATTCATCATTCCTGATTCATCATTCCTGATTCCTGATTCATCATTCCTGAATACTGATTCATCATTCCTGATTCATCATTCCTGATTCCTGATTCGTCATTCCTGATTCCTGATTCATCATTGCTGATTCCTGATTCATCATCGCTGATTCAGCATTCATCATTCCTGATTCATCATTCCTGATTCCTGATTCATCATTCAACATTCCTGATTCATCATTCCAGATTCCTGATTCATCATTCCTGATTCATCATTCCTTATTCCTGACTCATCATTCATCATTCCTGATTCCTGATTCCTGATTCATCATTCCTGATTCATCATTCATCATTCCTGATTCATCATTCCTTATTCCTGATTCATCATTCCTGATTCCTGATTCATCATTCATCATTCCTGATTCATCATTCATCATTCCTGATTCGTCATTCATCATTCCTGATTCATCATTCATGATTCGTGATTCCTGATTCATCATTCCTGATTCCTGATTCCTGATTTATCATTCCTGATTCATCATTCATCATTCCTGATTCATCATTCCTGATTCCTGATTCATCATTCCTGATTCATCATTCATCATTCCTGATTCATCATTCATCATTCCTGATTCATCATTCGTCATTCCTGATTCATCATTCCTGATTCCTGATTCATCATTCCTGATTCATCATTCCTGATTCATCATTCATCATTCCTGATTCATTATTCCTGATTCATCATTCCTGATTCATCATTCATCATTCCTGATTCATTATTCATCATTCCTGATTCATCATTCCTGATTCCTGATTCATCATTCCAGATTCCTGATTCATCATTCCTGATTCATCATTCCTGATTCCTGACTCATCATTCATCATTCCTGATTCCTGATTCCTGATTCATCATTCCTGATTCATCATTCATCATTCCTGATTCATCATTCCTTATTCCTGATTCATCATTCCTGATTCCTGATTCATCATTCCTCATTCCTGATTCATCATTCCTGATTCATCATTCATCATTCCTGATTCATCATTCATCATTCCTGATTCATCATTCCTGATTCCTGATTCATCATTCCTGATTCATCATTCCTGATTCATCATTCCTGATTCATCATTCATCATTCCTGATTCATCATTCCTTATTCCTGATTCATCATTCCTGATTCCTGATTCATCATTGCTGATTCCTGATTCATCATTCATCATTCCTGATTCCTGATTCATCATTCCTGATTCATCATTTCTGATTCCTGACTCATCATTCCTGATTCATGATTCATCATTCATCATTCCTGATTCATCATTCCTGATTCCTGATTCATCATTCCTGATTCCTGATTCCTGATTCATCATTCCTGATTCATCATTCCTGATTCCTGACTCATCATTCATCATTCCTGATTCCTGATTCCTGATTCCTGATTCATCATTCCTGATTCATCATTCATCATTCCTGATTCATCATTCCTGATTCCTGATTCATCATTCCAGATTCCTGATTCATCATTCCTGATTCATCATTCCTGATTCCTGACTCATCATTCATCATTCCTGATTCCTGATTCCTGATTCATCATTCCTGATTCATCATTCATCATTCCTGATTCATCATTCCTTATTCCTGATTCATCATTCCTGATTCCTGATTCATCATTCATCATTCCTGATTCATCATTCATCATTCCTGATTCGTCATTCATCATTCCTGATTCATCATTCCTGATTCCTGATTCCTGATTCATCATTCCTGATTCCTGATTCCTGATTCATCATTCCTGATTCATCATTCCTGATTCATCATTCATCATTCCTGATTCATCATTCCTGATTCCTGATTCATCATTCCTGATTCCTGATTCATCATTCCTGATTCCTGATTCATCATTCCTGATTCCTGATTCATCATTCCTGATTCCTGATTCATCATTCCTGATTCATGATTCACGATTCCTGATTCCTGATTCATCATTCCTCTTTCCTGATTCATCATTCCTGATTCCTGATTCATCATTCCTGATTCCTGATTCATCATTCCTGATTCCTGATTCATCAATCCTCATTCCTGATTCATCATTCCTCATTCCTGATTGATCATTCCTCATTCCTGATTGATCATTACTCATTCCTGATTCATCATTCCTGATTCCTGATTCATCATTCCTGATTCCTGATTAATCACTCCTGATTCCTGATTCCTGATTCATCATTCCTGATTCCTGATTCATCATTGCTGATTCCTGACTCATCATTCATCATTCCTGATTCATCATTCCTGATTCCTGATTCATCATTCCTGATTCCTGATTCATCATTCATCATTCCTGATTCATCATTCCTTATTCCTGATTCATCATTCCTGATTCATCATTCATCATTCCTGATTCATCATTCCTGATTCCTGATTCATCATTCCTGATTCATCATTCATCATTCCTGATTCATTATTCATCATTCCTGATTCATCATTCCTGATTCCTGATTCATCATTCCTGATTCATCATTCCTGATTCATCATTCATCATTCCTGATTCATCATTCCTGATTCATCATTCCTGATTCATCATTCATCATTCCTGATTCATCATTCCTTATTCCTGATTCATCATTCCTGATTCCTGATTCATCATTCATCATTCCTGATTCATCATTCATCATTCCTGATTCGTCATTCATCATTCCTGATTCATCATTCCTGATTCCTGATTCCTGATTCCTGATTCCTGATTCATCATTCCTGATTCATCATTCCTGATTCATCATTCCTGATTCATCATTCATCATTCCTGATTCATCATTCCTGATTCCTGATTCATCATTCCTGATTCCTGATTCATCATTGCTGATTCCTGATTCATCATTCATCATTCCTGATTCCTGATTCATCATTCCTGATTCATCATTTCTGATTCCTGACTCATCATTCCTGATTCATGATTCATCATTCATCATTCCTGATTCATCATTCCTGATTCCTGATTCATCATTCCTGATTCCTGATTCCTGATTCATCATTCCTGATTCATCATTCCTGATTCATCATTCCTGATTCCTGACTCATCATTCATCATTCCTGATTCCTGATTCCTGATTCCTGATTCATCATTCCTGATTCATCATTCATCATTCCTGTTTCATCATTCCTGATTCCTGATTCATCATTCCAGATTCCTGATTCATCATTCCTGATTCATCATTCCTGATTCCTGACTCATCATTCATCATTCCTGATTCCTGATTCCTGATTCATCATTCCTGATTCATCATTCATCATTCCTGATTCATCATTCCTTATTCCTGATTCATCATTTCTGATTCCTGATTCATCATTCCTGATTCCTGATTCATCATTCCTGATTCATCATTCATCATTCCTGATTCATCATTCATCATTCCTGATTCATCATTCCTGATTCCTGATTCATCATTCCTGATTCATCATTCATCATTCCTGATTCATCATTCCTTATTCCTGATTCATCATTCCTGATTCCTGATTCATCATTCATCATTCCTGATTCATCATTCATCATTCCTGATTCGTCATTCATCATTCCTGATTCATCATTCCTGATTCCTGATTCCTGATTCATCATTCCTGATTCCTGATTCCTGATTCATCATTCCTGATTCATCATTCCTGATTCATCATTCATCATTCCTGATTCATCATTCCTGATTCCTGATTCATCATTCCTGATTCCTGATTCATCATTCCTGATTCCTGATTCATCATTCCTGATTCCTGATTCATCATTCCTGATTCCTGATTCATCATTCCTGATTCATGATTCACGATTCCTGATTCCTGATTCATCATTCCTCTTTCCTGATTCATCATTCCTGATTCCTGATTCATCATTCCTGATTCCTGATTCATCATTCCTCATTCCTGATTCATCAATCCTCATTCCTGATTCATCATTCCTCATTCCTGATTGATCATTCCTCATTCCTGATTGATCATTACTCATTCCTGATTCATCATTCCTGATTCCTGATTCATCATTCCTGATTCCTGATTAATCACTCCTGATTCCTGATTCCTGATTCATCATTCCTGATTCCTGATTCATCATTGCTGATTCCTGACTCATCATTCATCATTCCTGATTCATCATTCCTGATTCCTGATTCATCATTCCTGATTCCTGATTCATCATTCATCATTCCTGATTCATCATTCCTTATTCCTGATTCATCATTCCTGATTCCTGATTCATCATTCATCATTCCTTATTCATCATTCCTGATTCCTGACTCATCATTCATCATTCCTGATTCATCATTCCTGATTCCTGATTCATCATTCCTGAATACTGATTCATCATTCCTGATTCATCATTCCTGATTCCTGATTCGTCATTCCTGATTCCTGATTCATCATTGCTGATTCCTGATTCATCATCGCTGATTCAGCATTCATCATTCCTGATTCATCATTCCTGATTCCTGATTCATCATTCAACATTCCTGATTCATCATTCCAGATTCCTGATTCATCATTCCTGATTCATCATTCCTTATTCCTGACTCATCATTCATCATTCCTGATTCCTGATTCCTGATTCATCATTCCTGATTCATCATTCATCATTCCTGATTCATCATTCCTTATTCCTGATTCATCATTCCTGATTCCTGATTCATCATTCATCATTCCTGATTCATCATTCATCATTCCTGATTCGTCATTCATCATTCCTGATTCATCATTCATGATTCGTGATTCCTGATTCATCATTCCTGATTCCTGATTCCTGATTTATCATTCCTGATTCATCATTCATCATTCCTGATTCATCATTCCTGATTCCTGATTCATCATTCCTGATTCATCATTCATCATTCCTGATTCATCATTCGTCATTCCTGATTCATCATTCCTGATTCCTGATTCATCATTCCTGATTCATCATTCCTGATTCATCATTCATCATTCCTGATTCATTATTCCTGATTCATCATTCCTGATTCATCATTCATCATTCCTGATTCATTATTCATCATTCCTGATTCATCATTCCTGATTCCTGATTCATCATTCCAGATTCCTGATTCATCATTCCTGATTCATCATTCCTGATTCCTGACTCATCATTCATCATTCCTGATTCCTGATTCCTGATTCATCATTCCTGATTCCTGATTCATCATTCCTGATTCATCATTCATCATTCCTGATTCATCATTCCTTATTCCTGATTCATCATTCCTGATTCCTGATTCATCATTCCTCATTCCTGATTCATCATTCCTGATTCATCATTCATCATTCCTGATTCATCATTCATCATTCCTGATTCATCATTCCTGATTCCTGATTCATCATTCCTGATTCATCATTCCTGATTCATCATTCCTGATTCATCATTCATCATTCCTGATTCATCATTCCTTATTCCTGATTCATCATTCCTGATTCCTGATTCATCATTGCTGATTCCTGATTCATCATTCATCATTCCTGATTCCTGATTCATCATTCCTGATTCATCATTTCTGATTCCTGACTCATCATTCCTGATTCATGATTCATCATTCATCATTCCTGATTCATCATTCCTGATTCCTGATTCATCATTCCTGAATCCTGATTCCTGATTCATCATTCCTGATTCATCATTCCTGATTCCTGACTCATCATTCATCATTCCTGATTCCTGATTCCTGATTCCTGATTCATCATTCCTGATTCATCATTCATCATTCCTGATTCATCATTCCTGATTCCTGATTCATCATTCCAGATTCCTGATTCATCATTCCTGATTCATCATTCCTGATTCCTGACTCATCATTCATCATTCCTGATTCCTGATTCCTGATTCATCATTCCTGATTCATCATTCAATCATTCCTGATTCATCATTCCTTATTCCTGATTCATCATTCCTGATTCCTGATTCATCATTCATCATTCCTGATTCATCATTCATCATTCCTGATTCGTCATTCATCATTCCTGATTCATCATTCCTGATTCTGATTCCTGATTCATCATTCCTGATTCCTGATTCCTGATTCATCATTCCTGATTCATCATTCCTGATTCATCATTCATCATTCCTGATTCATCATTCCTGATTCCTGATTCATCATTCCTGATTCCTGATTCATCATTCCTGATTCCTGATTCATCATTCCTGATTCCTGATTCATCATTCCTGATTCCTGATTCATCATTCCTGATTCATGATTCACGATTCCTGATTCCTGATTCATCATTCCTCTTTCCTGATTCATCATTCCTGATTCCTGATTCATCATTCCTGATTCCTGATTCATCATTCCTGATTCCTGATTCATCAATCCTCATTCCTGATTCATCATTCCTCATTCTGATTGATCATGTCCTCATTCCTGATTGATCATTACTCATTCCTGATTCATCATTCCTGATTCCTGATTCATCATTCCTGATTCCTGATTAATCACTCCTGATTCCTGATTCCTGATTCATCATTCCTGATTCCTGATTCATCATTGCTGATTCCTGACTCATCATTCATCATTCCTGATTCATCATTCCTGATTCCTGATTCATCATTCCTGATTCCTGATTCATCATTCATCATTCCTGATTCATCATTCCTTATTCCTGATTCATCATTCCTGATTCATGATTCATCATTCATCATTCCTTATTCATCATTCCTGATTCCTGACTCATCATTCATCATTCCTGATTCATCATTCCTGATTCCTGATTCATCATTCCTGAATACTGATTCATCATTCCTGATTCATCATTCCTGATTCCTGATTCGTCATTCCTGATTCCTGATTCATCATTGCTGATTCCTGATTCATCATCGCTGATTCAGCATTCATCATTCCTGATTCATCATTCCTGATTCCTGATTCATCATTCAACATTCCTGATTCATCATTCCAGATTCCTGATTCATCATTCCTCATTCCTGATTCATCATTCATCATTCCTGATTCGTCATTCATCATTCCTGATTCATCATTCCTGATTCCTGATTCCTGATTCATCATTCCTGATTCCTGATTCCTGATTCATCATTCCTGATTCATCATTCCTGATTCATCATTCATCATTCCTGATTCATCATTCCTGATTCCTGATTCATCATTCCTGATTCCTGATTCATCATTCCTGATTCCTGATTCATCATTCCTGATTCCTGATTCATCATTCCTGATTCCTGATTCATCATTCCTGATTCATGATTCACGATTCCTGATTCCTGATTCATCATTCCTCTTTCCTGATTCATCATTCCTGATTCCTGATTCATCATTCCTGATTCCTGATTCATCATTCCTCATTCCTGATTCATCAATCCTCATTCCTGATTCATCATTCCTCATTCCTGATTGATCATTCCTCATTCCTGATTGATCATTACTCATTCCTGATTCATCATTCCTGATTCCTGATTCATCATTCCTGATTCCTGATTAATCACTCCTGATTCCTGATTCCTGATTCATCATTCCTGATTCCTGATTCATCATTGCTGATTCCTGACTCATCATTCATCATTCCTGATTCATCATTCCTGATTCCTGATTCATCATTCCTGATTCCTGATTCATCATTCATCATTCCTGATTCATCATTCCTTATTCCTGATTCATCATTCCTGATTCCTGATTCATCATTCATCATTCCTTATTCATCATTCCTGATTCCTGACTCATCATTCATCATTCCTGATTCATCATTCCTGATTCCTGATTCATCATTCCTGAATACTGATTCATCATTCCTGATTCATCATTCCTGATTCCTGATTCGTCATTCCTGATTCCTGATTCATCATTGCTGATTCCTGATTCATCATCGCTGATTCAGCATTCATCATTCCTGATTCATCATTCCTGATTCCTGATTCATCATTCAACATTCCTGATTCATCATTCCAGATTCCTGATTCATCATTCCTGATTCATCATTCCTTATTCCTGACTCATCATTCATCATTCCTGATTCCTGATTCCTGATTCATCATTCCTGATTCATCATTCATCATTCCTGATTCATCATTCCTTATTCCTGATTCATCATTCCTGATTCCTGATTCATCATTCATCATTCCTGATTCATCATTCATCATTCCTGATTCGTCATTCATCATTCCTGATTCATCATTCATGATTCGTGATTCCTGATTCATCATTCCTGATTCCTGATTCCTGATTTATCATTCCTGATTCATCATTCATCATTCCTGATTCATCATTCCTGATTCCTGATTCATCATTCCTGATTCATCATTCATCATTCCTGATTCATCATTCGTCATTCCTGATTCATCATTCCTGATTCCTGATTCATCATTCCTGATTCATCATTCCTGATTCATCATTCATCATTCCTGATTCATTATTCCTGATTCATCATTCCTGATTCATCATTCATCATTCCTGATTCATTATTCATCATTCCTGATTCATCATTCCTGATTCCTGATTCATCATTCCAGATTCCTGATTCATCATTCCTGATTCATCATTCCTGATTCCTGACTCATCATTCATCATTCCTGATTCCTGATTCCTGATTCATCATTCCTGATTCCTGATTCATCATTCCTGATTCATCATTCATCATTCCTGATTCATCATTCCTTATTCCTGATTCATCATTCCTGATTCCTGATTCATCATTCCTCATTCCTGATTCATCATTCCTGATTCATCATTCATCATTCCTGATTCATCATTCATCATTCCTGATTCATCATTCCTGATTCCTGATTCATCATTCCTGATTCATCATTCCTGATTCATCATTCCTGATTCATCATTCATCATTCCTGATTCATCATTCCTTATTCCTGATTCATCATTCCTGATTCCTGATTCATCATTGCTGATTCCTGATTCATCATTCATCATTCCTGATTCCTGATTCATCATTCCTGATTCATCATTTCTGATTCCTGACTCATCATTCCTGATTCATGATTCATCATTCATCATTCCTGATTCATCATTCCTGATTCCTGATTCATCATTCCTGAATCCTGATTCCTGATTCATCATTCCTGATTCATCATTCCTGATTCCTGACTCATCATTCATCATTCCTGATTCCTGATTCCTGATTCCTGATTCATCATTCCTGATTCATCATTCATCATTCCTGATTCATCATTCCTGATTCCTGATTCATCATTCCAGATTCCTGATTCATCATTCCTGATTCATCATTCCTGATTCCTGACTCATCATTCATCATTCCTGATTCCTGATTCCTGATTCATCATTCCTGATTCATCATTCATCATTCCTGATTCATCATTCCTTATTCCTGATTCATCATTCCTGATTCCTGATTCATCATTCATCATTCCTGATTCATCATTCATCATTCCTGATTCGTCATTCATCATTCCTGATTCATCATTCCTGATTCCTGATTCCTGATTCATCATTCCTGATTCCTGATTCCTGATTCATCATTCCTGATTCATCATTCCTGATTCATCATTCATCATTCCTGATTCATCATTCCTGATTCCTGATTCATCATTCCTGATTCCTGATTCATCATTCCTGATTCCTGATTCATCATTCCTGATTCCTGATTCATCATTCCTGATTCCTGATTCATCATTCCTGATTCATGATTCACGATTCCTGATTCCTGATTCATCATTCCTCTTTCCTGATTCATCATTCCTGATTCCTGATTCATCATTCCTGATTCCTGATTCATCATTCCTGATTCCTGATTCATCAATCCTCATTCCTGATTCATCATTCCTCATTCCTGATTGATCATTCCTCATTCCTGATTGATCATTACTCATTCCTGATTCATCATTCCTGATTCCTGATTCATCATTCCTGATTCCTGATTAATCACTCCTGATTCCTGATTCCTGATTCATCATTCCTGATTCCTGATTCATCATTGCTGATTCCTGACTCATCATTCATCATTCCTGATTCATCATTCCTGATTCCTGATTCATCATTCCTGATTCCTGATTCATCATTCATCATTCCTGATTCATCATTCCTTATTCCTGATTCATCATTCCTGATTCATGATTCATCATTCATCATTCCTTATTCATCATTCCTGATTCCTGACTCATCATTCATCATTCCTGATTCATCATTCCTGATTCCTGATTCATCATTCCTGAATACTGATTCATCATTCCTGATTCATCATTCCTGATTCCTGATTCGTCATTCCTGATTCCTGATTCATCATTGCTGATTCCTGATTCATCATCGCTGATTCAGCATTCATCATTCCTGATTCATCATTCCTGATTCCTGATTCATCATTCAACATTCCTGATTCATCATTCCAGATTCCTGATTCATCATTCCTGATTCATCATTCCTTATTCCTGACTCATCATTCATCATTCCTGATTCCTGATTCCTGATTCATCATTCCTGATTCATCATTCATCATTCCTGATTCATCATTCCTTACTCCTGATTCATCATTCCTGATTCCTGATTCATCATTCATCATTCCTGATTCATCATTCATCATTCCTGATTCGTCATTCATCATTCCTGATTCATCATTCATGATTCCTGATTCCTGATTCATCATTCCTGATTCCTGATTCCTGATTCATCATTCCTGATTCATCATTCATCATTCCTGATTCATCATTCCTGATTCCTGATTCATCATTCCTGATTCATCATTCATCATTCCTGATTCATCATTCGTCATTCCTGATTCATCATTCCTGATTCCTGATTCATCATTCCTGATTCATCATTCCTGATTCATCATTCATCATTCCTGATTCATTATTCCTGATTCATCATTCCTGATTCATCATTCATCATTCCTGATTCATCATTCATCATTCCTGATTCATCATTTCTGATTCCTGATTCATCATTCATCATTCCTGATTCATGATTCATCATTCATCATTCCTCATTCCTGATTCCTGATTCATCATTCCTGATTCCTGATTCCTGATTCACCATTCCTGATTCATCATTCCTGATTCATCATTCATCATTCCTGATTCATCATTCCTGATTCCTGATTCGTCATTCATCATTCCTGATTCATCATTCCTGATTCCTGATTCCTGATTCATCATTCCTGATTCCTGATTCCTGATTCATCATTCCTGATTCCTGACTCATCATTCATCATTCCTAATTCCTGATTCCTGATTCATCATTCCTGATTCATCATTCATCATTCCTGATTCATCATTCCTTATTCCTGATTCATCATTCCTGATTCATCATTCATCATTCCTGATTCATCATTCATCATTCCTGATTCATCATTCATCATTCCTGATTCATCATTCATCATTCCTGATTCATCATTCCTGATTCCTGATTCATCATTCCTGAATCCTGATTCATCATTCCTGATTCATCATTTCTTATTCCTGATTCCCGATTCATCATTCATGATTCCTGATTCATCATTCCTCATTCCTGATTCCTGATTCATCATTCCTGATTCCTGATTCATCATTCCTGATTCCTGATTCATCATTCCTGATTCATGATTCACGATTCCTGATTCCTGATTCATCATTCCTCTTTCCTGATTCATCATTCCTGATTCCTGATTCATCATTCCTGATTCCTGATTCATCATTCCTCATTCCTGATTCATCATTCCTCATTCCTGATTCATCAATCCTCATTCCTGATTCATCATTCCTCATTCCTGATTGATCATTCATCATTCCTGATTCCTGACTCATCATTCCTGATTCCTGATTCCTGATTCATCATTCCTGATTCATCATTCCTGATTCCTGATTCCTGATTCATCATTCCTGATTCCTGATTCCTGATTCATCATTCCTGATTCCTGACTCATCATTCATCATTCCTAATTCCTGATTCCTGATTCATCATTCCTGATTCATCATTCATCATTCCTGATTCATCATTCCTTATTCCTGATTCATCATTCCTGATTCATCATTCATCATTCCTGATTCATGATTCATCATTCCTGATTCATCATTCATCATTCCTGATTCATCATTCCTGATTCCTGATTCATCATTCCTGAATCCTGATTCATCATTCCTGATTCATCATTTCTGATTCCTGATTCCCGATTCATCATTCATGATTCCTGATTCATCATTCCTCATTCCTGATTCCTGATTCATCATTCCTGATTCCTGATTCATCATTCCTGATTCCTGATTCATCATTCCTGATTCATGATTCACGATTCCTGATTCCTGATTCATCATTCCTCTTTCCTGATTCATCATTCCTGATTCCTGATTCATCATTCCTGATTCCTGATTCATCATTCCTCATTCCTGATTCATCAATCCTCATTCCTGATTCATCATTCCTCATTCCTGATTGATCATTCATCATTCCTGATTCCTGACTCATCATTCCTGATTCATGATTCATGATTCATCATTCCTGATTCATCATTCCTGATTCCTGATTCATCATTCATCATTCCTGATTCATCATTCCTTATTCCTGATTCATCATTCCTGATTCTTGATTCATCATTCATCATTCCTGATTCATCATTCCTGATTCCTGATTCATCATTCCTGATTCCTGATTCCTGATTCATCATTCCTGATTCATCATTCCTGATTCCTGATACATCATTCCTGATTCCTGATTCATCATTCCTTATTCCTGATTAATCACTCCTGATTCCTGATTCCTGATTCATCATTCCTGATTCCTGATTCATCATTGCTGATTCCTGATTCATCATTCATCATTCCTGATTCCTGATTCATCATTCCTGATTCATCATTCCTGATTCCTGACTCATCATTCCTGATTCATGATTCATGATTCATCATTCCTGATTCATCATTCCTGATTCCTGATTCATCATTCATCATTCCTGATTCATCATTCCTTATTCCTGATTCATCATTCCTGATTCCTGATTCATCATTGCTGATTCCTGATTCATCATTCATCATTCCTGATTCATCATTCATCATTCCTGATTCATCATTTCTGATTCCTGATTCATCATTCATCATTCCTGATTCATGATTCATCATTCATCATTCCTCATTCCTGATTCCTGATTCATCATTCCTGATTCCTGATTCCTGATTCACCATTCCTGATTCATCATTCCTGATTCATCATTCATCATTCCTGATTCATCATTCCTGATTCCTGATTCGTCATTCATCATTCCTGATTCATCATTCCTGATTCCTGATTCCTGATTCATCATTCCTGATTCCTGATTCCTGATTCATCATTCCTGATTCCTGACTCATCATTCATCATTCCTAATTCCTGATTCCTGATTCATCATTCCTGATTCATCATTCATCATTCCTGATTCATCATTCCTTATTCCTGATTCATCATTCCTGATTCGTCATTCATCATTCCTGATTCATCATTCATCATTCCTGATTCATCATTCATCATTCCTGATTCATCATTCATCATTCCTGATTCATCATTCCTGATTCCTGATTCATCATTCCTGAATCCTGATTCATCATTCCTGATTCATCATTTCTGATTCCTGATTCCCGATTCATCATTCATGATTCCTGATTCATCATTCCTCATTCCTGATTCCTGATTCATCATTCCTGATTCCTGATTCATCATTCCTGATTCCTGATTCATCATTCCTGATTCATGATTCACGATTCCTGATTCCTGATTCATCATTCCTCTTTCCTGATTCATCATTCCTGATTCCTGATTCATCATTCCTGATTCCTGATTCATCATTCCTCATTCCTGATTCATCAATCCTCATTCCTGATTCATCATTCCTCATTCCTGATTGATCATTCATCATTCCTGATTCCTGACTCATCATTCCTGATTCCTGATTCATGATTCATCATTCCTGATTCATCATTCCTGATTCCTGATTCCTGATTCATCATTCCTGATTCCTGATTCCTGATTCATCATTCCTGATTCCTGACTCATCATTCATCATTCCTAATTCCTGATTCCTGATTCATCATTCCTGATTCATCATTCATCATTCCTGATTCATCATTCCTTATTCCTGATTCATCATTCCTGATTCATCATTCATCATTCCTGATTCATCATTCATCATTCCTGATTCATCATTCATCATTCCTGATTCATCATTCCTGATTCCTGATTCATCATTCCTGAATCCTGATTCATCATTCCTGATTCATCATTTCTGATTCCTGATTCCCGATTCATCATTCATGATTCCTGATTCATCATTCCTCATTCCTGATTCCTGATTCATCATTCCTGATTCCTGATTCATCATTCCTGATTCCTGATTCATCATTCCTGATTCATGATTCACGATTCCTGATTCCTGATTCATCATTCCTCTTTCCTGATTCATCATTCCTGATTCCTGATTCATCATTCCTGATTCCTGATTCATCATTCCTCATTCCTGATTCATCAATCCTCATTCCTGATTCATCATTCCTCATTCCTGATTGATCATTCATCATTCCTGATTCCTGACTCATCATTCCTGATTCATGATTCATGATTCATCATTCCTGATTCATCATTCCTGATTCCTGATTCATCATTCATCATTCCTGATTCATCATTCCTTATTCCTGATTCATCATTCCTGATTCTTGATTCATCATTCATCATTCCTGATTCATCATTCCTGATTCCTGATTCATCATTCCTGATTCCTGATTCCTGATTCATCATTCCTGATTCATCATTCCTGATTCCTAATACATCATTCCTGATTCCTGATTCATCATTCCTTATTCCTGATTAATCACTCCTGATTCCTGATTCCTGATTCATCATTCCTGATTCCTGATTCATCATTGCTGATTCCTGATTCATCATTCATCATTCCTGATTCCTGATTCATCATTCCTGATTCATCATTCCTGATTCCTGACTCATCATTCCTGATTCATGATTCATGATTCATCATTCCTGATTCATCATTCCTGATTCCTGATTCATCATTCATCATTCCTGATTCATCATTCCTTATTCCTGATTCATCATTCCTGATTCCTGATTCATCATTGCTGATTCCTGATTCATCATTCATCATTCCTGATTCCTGATTCATCATTCCTGATTCATCATTCCTGATTCCTGACTCATCATTCCTGATTCATGATTCATCATTCCTGATTCCTGATTCATCATTCCTGATTCCTGATTCCTGATTCCTGATTCCTGATTCATTATTCCTGATTCATCATTCCTGATTCCTGACTCATCATTCATCATTCCTGATTCCTGATTCCTGATTCATCATTCATCATTCTTGATTCATCATTCATCATTCCTGATTCATCATTCCTGATTCCTGATTCATCATTCCAGATTCCTGATTCATCATTCCTGATTCATCATTCCTGATTCCTGACTCATCATTCATCATTCCTGATTCCTGATTCCTGATTCATCATTCCTGATTCATCATTCATCATTCCTGATTCATCATTCCTTATTCCTGATTCATCATTCCTGATTCCTGATTCATCATTCATCATTCCTGATTCATCATTCATCATTCCTGATTCGTCATTCATCATTCCTGATTCATCATTCCTGATTCCTGATTCCTGATTCATCATTCCTGATTCCTGATTCCTGATTCATCATTCCTGATTCATCATTCCTGATTCCTGATTCATCATTCCTGATTCATCATTCCTGATTCCTGATTCATCATTCCTGATTCCTGATTCATCATTCCTGATTCCTGATTCATCATTCCTGATTCCTGATTCATCATTCCTGATTCCTGATTCATCATTCCTGATTCCTGATTCATCATTCCTGATTCCTGATTCATCATTCCTGATTCATGATTCACGATTCCTGATTCCTGATTCATCATTCCTCTTTCCTGATTCATCATTCCTGATTCCTGATTCATCATTCCTGATTCCTGATTCATCATTCCTCATTCCTGATTCATCAATCCTCATTCCTGATTCATCATTCCTCATTCCTGATTGATCATTCCTCATTCCTGATTGATCATTCCTCATTCCTGATTCATCATTCCTGATTCCTGATTCATCATTCCTGATTCCTGATTAATCACTCCTGATTCCTGATTCCTGATTCATCATTCCTGATTCCTGATTCATCATTGCTGATTCCTGACTCATCATTCATCATTCCTGATTCATCATTCCTTATTCCTGATTCATCATTCATCATTCCTGATTCATCATTCATCATTCCTGATTCATCATTTCTGATTCCTGATTCGTCATTCATCATTCCTGATTCATCATTCATCATTCCTCATTCCTGATTCCTGATTCATCATTCCTGATTCCTGATTCCTGATTCATCATTCCTGATTCATCATTCCTGATTCATCATTCATCATTGCTGATTCATCATTCCTGATTCCTGATTCGTCATTCATCATTCCTGATTCATCATTCCTGATTCCTGATTCCTGATTCATCATTCCTGATTCCTGATTCCTGATTCATCATTCCTGATTCCTGATTCATCATTCCTGATTCCTGATTCATCAATCCTCATTCCTGATTCATCATTCCTCATTCCTGATTGATCATTCCTCATTCCTGATTGATCATTACTCATTCCTGATTCATCATTCCTGATTCCTGATTCATCATTCCTGATTCCTGATTAATCACTCCTGATTCCTGATTCCTAATTCATCATTCCTGATTCCTGATTCATCATTGCTGATTCCTGACTCATCATTCATCATTCCTGATTCATCATTCCTGATTCCTGATTCATCATTCCTGATTCCTGATTCATCATTCATCATTCCTGATTCATCATTCCTTATTCCTGATTCATCATTCCTGATTCCTGATTCATCATTCATCATTCCTTATTCATCATTCCTGATTCCTGACTCATCATTCATCATTCCTGATTCATCATTCATCATTCCTGATTCGTCATTCATCATTCCTGATTCATCATTCATGATTCCTGATTCCTGATTCATCATTCCTGATTCCTGATTCCTGATTCATCATTCCTGATTCATCATTCATCATTCCTGATTCATCATTCCTGATTCCTGATTCATCATTCCTGATTCATCATTCATCATTCCTGATTCATCATTCGTCATTCCTGATTCATCATTCCTGATTCCTGATTCATCATTCCTGATTTATCATTCCTGATTCATCATTCATCATTCCTGATTCATTATTCCTGATTCATCATTCCTGATTCATCATTCATCATTCCTGATTCATCATTTCTGATTCCTGATTCATCATTCATCATTCCTGATTCATGATTCATCATTCATCATTCCTCATTCCTGATTCCTGATTCATCATTCCTGATTCCTGATTCCTGATTCATCATTCCTGATTCATCATTCCTGATTCATCATTCATCATTCCTGATTCATCATTCCTGATTCCTGATTCGTCATTCATCATTCCTGATTCATCATTCCTGATTCCTGATTCCTGATTCATCATTCCTGATTCCTGATTCCTGATTCATCATTCCTGATTCCTGACTCATCATTCATCATTCCTAATTCCTGATTCCTGATTCATCATTCCTGATTCATCATTCATCATTCCTGATTCATCATTCCTTATTCCTGATTCATCATTCCTGATTCATCATTCATCATTCCTGATTCATCATTCATCATTCCTGATTCATCATTCATCATTCCTGATTCATCATTCCTGATTCCTGATTCATCATTCCTGAATCCTGATTCATCATTCCTGATTCATCATTTCTGATTCCTGATTCCCGATTCATCATTCATGATTCCTGATTCATCATTCCTCATTCCTGATTCCTGATTCATCATTCCTGATTCCTGATTCATCATTCCTGATTCCTGATTCATCATTCCTGATTCCTGATTCACGATTCCTGATTCCTGATTCATCATTCCTCTTTCCTGATTCATCATTCCTGATTCCTGATTCATCATTCCTGATTCCTGATTCATCATTCCTCATTCCTGATTCATCAATCCTCATTCCTGATTCATCATTCCTCATTCCTGATTGATCATTCATCATTCCTGATTCCTGACTCATCATTCCTGATTCCTGATTCATGATTCATCATTCCTGATTCATCATTCCTGATTCCTGATTCCTGATTCATCATTCCTGATTCCTGATTCCTAATTCATCATTCCTGATTCCTGACTCATCATTCATCATTCCTAATTCCTGATTCCTGATTCATCATTCCTGATTCATCATTCATCATTCCTGATTCATCATTCCTTATTCCTGATTCATCATTCCTGATTCATCATTCATCATTCCTGATTCATCATTCATCATTCCTGATTCATCATTCATCATTCCTGATTCATCATTCCTGATTCCTGATTCATCATTCCTGAATCCTGATTCATCATTCCTGATTCATCATTTCTGATTCCTGATTCCCGATTCATCATTCATGATTCCTGATTCATCATTCCTGATTCCTGATTCCTGATTCATCATTCCTGATTCCTGATTCATCATTCCTGATTCCTGATTCATCATTCCTGATTCATGATTCACGATTCCTGATTCCTGATTCATCATTCCTCTTTCCTGATTCATCATTCCTGATTCCTGATTCATCATTCCTGATTCCTGATTCATCATTCCTCATTCCTGATTCATCAATCCTCATTCCTGATTCATCATTCCTCATTCCTGATTGATCATTCATCATTCCTGATTCCTGACTCATCATTCCTGATTCATGATTCATGATTCATCATTCCTGATTCATCATTCCTGATTCCTGATTCATCATTCATCATTCCTGATTCATCATTCCTTATTCCTGATTCATCATTCCTGATTCTTGATTCATCATTCATCATTCCTGATTCATCATTCCTGATTCCTGATTCATCATTCCTGATTCCTGATTCCTGATTCATCATTCCTGATTCATCATTCCTGATTCCTGATACATCATTCCTGATTCCTGATTCATCATTCCTTATTCCTGATTAATCACTCCTGATTCCTGATTCCTGATTCATCATTCCTGATTCCTGATTCATCATTGCTGATTCCTGATTCATCATTCATCATTCCTGATTCCTGATTCATCATTCCTGATTCATCATTCCTGATTCCTGACTCATCATTCCTGATTCATGATTCATGATTCATCATTCCTGATTCATCATTCCTGATTCCTGATTCATCATTCATCATTCCTGATTCATCATTCCTTATTCCTGATTCATCATTCCTGATTCCTGATTCATCATTGCTGATTCCTGATTCATCATTCATCATTCCTGATTCCTGATTCATCATTCCTGATTCATCATTCCTGATTCCTGACTCATCATTCCTGATTCATGATTCATCATTCCTGATTCATCATTCCTGATTCCTGATTCCTGATTCCTGATTCCTGATTCATCATTCCTGATTCATCATTCCTGATTCCTGACTCATCATTCATCATTCCTGATTCCTGATTCCTGATTCATCATTCATCATTCTTGATTCATCATTCATCATTCCTGATTCATCATTCCTGATTCCTGATTCATCATTCCAGATTCCTGATTCATCATTCCTGATTCATCATTCCTGATTCCTGACTCATCATTCATCATTCCTGATTCCTGATTCCTCATTCATCATTCCTGATTCATCATTCATCATTCCTGATTCATCATTCCTTATTCCTGATTCATCATTCCTGATTCCTGATTCATCATTCATCATTCCTGATTCATCATTCATCATTCCTGATTCGTCATTCATCATTCCTGATTCATCATTCCTGATTCCTGATTCCTGATTCATCATTCCTGATTCCTGATTCCTGATTCATCATTCCTGATTCATCATTCCTGATTCCTGATTCATCATTCCTGATTCATCATTCCTGATTCCTGATTCATCATTCCTGATTCCTGATTCATCATTCCTGATTCCTGATTCATCATTCCTGATTCCTGATTCATCATTCCTGATTCCTGATTCATCATTCCTGATTCCTGATTCATCATTCCTGATTCCTGATTCATCATTCCTGATTCATGATTCACGATTCCTGATTCCTGATTCATCATTCCTCTTTCCTGATTCATCATTCCTGATTCCTGATTCATCATTCCTGATTCCTGATTCATCATTCCTCATTCCTGATTCATCAATCCTCATTCCTGATTCATCATTCCTCATTCCTGATTGATCATTCCTCATTCCTGATTGATCATTCCTCATTCCTGATTCCTGATTCATCATTCCTGATTCCTGATTAATCACTCCTGATTCCTGATTCCTGATTCATCATTCCTGATTCCTGATTCATCATTGCTGATTCCTGACTCATCATTCATCATTCCTGATTCATCATTCCTTATTCCTGATTCATCATTCATCATTCCTGATTCATCATTCATCATTCCTGATTCATCATTTCTGATTCCTGATTCGTCATTCATCATTCCTGATTCATCATTCATCATTCCTCATTCCTGATTCCTGATTCATCATTCCTGATTCCTGATTCCTGATTCATCATTCCTGATTCATCATTCCTGATTCATCATTCATCATTGCTGATTCATCATTCCTGATTCCTGATTCGTCATTCATCATTCCTGATTCATCATTCCTGATTCCTGATTCCTGATTCATCATTCCTGATTCCTGATTCCTGATTCATCATTCCTGATTCCTGACTCATCATTCATCATTCCTGATTCCTGATTCCTGATTCATCATTCCTGATTCATCATTCATCATTCCTGATTCATCATTCCTTATTCCTGATTCATCATTCCTGATTCATCATTCATCATTCCTGATTCATCATTCATCATTCCTGATTCATCATTCATCATTCCTGATTCATCATTCATCATTCCTGATTCATCATTCCTGATTCCTGATTCATCATTCCTGAATCCTGATTCATCATTCCTGATTCATCATTTCTGATTCCTGATTCCCGATTCATCATTCATGATTCCTGATTCATCATTCCTAATTCCTGATTCCTGATTCATCATTCCTGATTCCTGATTCATCATTCCTGATTCATGATTCACGATTCCTGATTCCTGATTCATCATTCCTCTTTCCTGATTCATCATTCCTGATTCCTGATTCATCATTCCTGATTCCTGATTCATCATTCCTCATTCCTGATTCATCAATCCTGATTCCTGATTCATCATTCCTCATTCCTGATTGATCATTCCTCATTCCTGATACATCATTCCTGATTCCTGATTCATCATTCCTTATTCCTGATTAATCACTCCTGATTCCTGATTCCTGATTCATCATTCCTGATTCCTGATTCATCATTGCTGATTCCTGATTCATCATTCATCATTCCTGATTCCTGATTCATCATTCCTGATTCATCATTCCTGATTCCTGACTCATCATTCATCATTCCTGATTCCTGATTCCTGATTCATCATTCATCATTCCTGATTCATCATTCATCATTCCTGATTCCTGATTCATCATTCCAGATTCCTGATTCATCATTCCTGATTCATCATTCCTGATTCCTGACTCATCATTCATCATTCCTGATTCCTGATTCCTGATTCATCATTCCTGATTCATCATTCATCATTCTTGATTCATCATTCCTTATTCCTGATTCATCATTCCTGATTCCTGATTCATCATTCATCATTCCTGATTCATCATTCATCATTCCTGATTCGTCATTCATCATTCCTGATTCATCATTCCTGATTCCTGATTCCTGATTCATCATTCCTGATTCCTGATTCCTGATTCATCATTCCTGATTCATCATTCCTGATTCATCATTCATCATTCCTGATTCATCATTCCTGATTCCTGATTCATCATTCCTGATTCCTGATTCATCATTCCTGATTCCTGATTCATCTTTCCTGATTCCTAATTCATCATTCCTGATTCCTGATTGATCATTCCTGATTCATGATTCACGATTCCTCATTCCTGATTCATCATTCTTCTTTCCTGAATCATCATTCCTGATTCCTGATTCATCATTCCTCATTCCTGATTCATCATTCCTCATTCCTGATTCATCAATCCTCATTCCTGATTCATCATTCCTCATTCCTGATTGATCATTCCTCATTCCTGATTGATCATTCCTCATTCCTGATTGATCATTGCTGATTCCTGATTCATCATTGCTGATTCCTGGCTCATCATTCATCATTCCTGATTCATCATTCCTGATTCCTGATTCATCATTCCTGATTCCTGATTCATCATTCATCATTCCTGATTCATCATTCCTTATTCCTGATTCATCATTCCTGATTCCTGATTCATCATTCATCATTCCTGATTCATCATTCCTGATTCCTGACTCATCATTCATCATTCCTTATTCATCATTCCTTATTCCTGATTCATCATTCCTGAATACTGATTCATCATTCATCATTCCTGATTCATCATTCCTGATTCATCATTCATCATTCCTGATTCATCATTCCTTATTCCTGATTCATCATTCCTGATTCATCATTCATCATTCCTGATTCATCATTCATCATTCCTGATTCATCATTCATCATTCCTGATTCATCATTCCTGATTCCTGATTCATCATTCCTGAATCCTGATTCATCATTCCTGATTCATCATTTCTGATTCCTGATTCCCGATTCATCATTCATGATTCCTGATTCATCATTCATCATTCATGATTCCTGATTCATCATTCCTGATTCCTGATTCATCATTCCTGATTCATGATTCACGATTCCTGATTCCTGATTCATAATTCCTCTTTCCTGATTCATCATTCCTGATTCCTGATTCATCATTCCTGATTCCTGATTCATCATTCCTCATTCCTGATTCATCAATCCTCATTCCTGATTCCTCATTCCTCATTCCTGATTGATCATTCCTCATTCCTGATACATCATTCCTCATTCCTGATTCATCATTCCTTATTCCTGATTAATCACTCCTGATTCCTGATTCCTGATTCATCATTCCTGATTCCTGATTCATCATTGCTGATTCCTGATTCATCATTCATCATTCCTGATTCCTGATTCATCATTCCTGATTCATCATTCCTGATTCCTGACTCATCATTCATCATTCCTGATTCCTGATTCATCATTCATCATTCCTGATTCATCATTCATCATTCCTGATTCATCATTCCTGATTCCTGATTCATCATTCCAGATTCCTGATTCATCATTCCTGATTCATCATTCCTGATTCCTGACTCATCATTCATCATTCCTGATTCCTGATTCCTGATTCATCATTCCTGATTCATCATTCATCATTCCTGATTCATCATTTCTGATTCCTGATTCCCGATTCATCATTCATGATTCCTGATTCATCATTCCTCATTCCTCATTCCTGATTCATCATTCCTGATTCCTGATTCATCATTCCTGATTCATGATTCACGATTCCTGATTCCTGATTCATCATTCCTTATTCCTGATTAATCACTCCTGATTCCTGATTCCTGATTCATCATTCCTGATTCCTGATTCATCATTGCTGATTCCTGATTCATCATTCATCATTCCTGATTCCTGATTCATCATTCCTGATTCATCATTCCTGATTCCTGACTCATCATTCCTGATTCATGATTCATGATTCATCATTCCTGATTCATCATTCCTGATTCCTGATTCATCATTCCTGATTCCTGATTCATCATTCCTGATTCCTGATTCATCATTCCTGATTCCTGATTCATCATTCCTGATTCCTGATTCATCATTCCTGATTCATGATTCACGATTCCTGATTCCTGATTCATCATTCCTCTTTCCTGATTCATCATTCCTGATTCCTGATTCATCATTCCTGATTCCTGATTCATCATTCCTCATTCCTAATTCATCAATCCTCATTCCTGATTCATCATTCCTCATTCCTGATTGATCATTCCTCATTCCTGATTGATCATTCGTCATTCCTGATTCATCATTCCTGATTCCTGATTCATCATTCCTGATTCCTGATTCATCACTCCTGATTCCTGATTCATCATTCCTGATTCCTGATTCATCATTGCTGATTCCTGACTCATCATTCATCATTCCTGATTCATCATTCCTGATTCCTGATTCATCATTCCTGATTCCTGATTCATCATTCATCATTCCTGATTCATCATTCCTTATTCCTGATTCATCATTCCAGATTCCTGATTCATCATTCATCATTCCTGATTCATCATTCCTGATTCCTGACTCATCATTCATCATTCCTGATTCATCATTCCTTATTCCTGATTCATCATTCCTGAATACTGATTCATCATTCATCATTCCTGATTCATCATTCCTGATTCCTGATTCGTCATTCCTGATTCCTGATTCATCATTGCTGATTCCTGATTCATCATCGCTGATTCAGCATTCATCATTCCTGATTCATCATTCCTGATTCCTGATTCATCATTCATCATTCCTGATTCATCATTCCAGATTCCTGATTCATCATTCCTGATTCATCATTCATCATTCCTGATTCATCATTCATCATTCCTGATTCCTGATTCCTGATTCATCATTCCTGATTCATCATTCATCATTCCTGATTCATCATTCCTTATTCCTGATTCATCATTCCTGATTCCTGATTCATCATTCATCATTCCTGATTCATCATTCATCATTCCTGATTCGTCATTCATCATTCCTGATTCATCATTCCTGATTCCTGATTCATCATTCATCATTCCTGATTCATCATTCCTTATTCCTGATTCATCATTCCAGATTCCTGATTCATCATTCATCATTCCTGATTCATCATTCATCATTCCTGATTCATCATTCATCATTCCTGATTCATCATTCCTGATTCCTGATTCATCATTCCTGAATCCTGATTCATCATTCCTGATTCATCATTTCTGATTCCTGATTCCCCGATTCATCATTCATGATTCCTGATTCATCATTCCTCATTCCTGATTCCTGATTCATCATTCCTGATTCCTGATTCATCATTCCTGATTCCTGATTCATCATTCCTGATTCCTGATTCATCATTCCTGATTCATGATTCACGATTCCTGATTCCTGATTCATCATTCCTCTTTCCTGATTCATCATTCCTAATTCCTGATTCATCATTCCTGATTCCTGATTCATCATTCCTCATTCCTGATTCATCAATCCTCATTCCTGATTCATCATTCCTCATTCCTGATTGATCATTCATTCATTCCTGATTCCTGACTCATCATTCCTGATTCATGATTCATGATTCATCATTCCTGATTCATCATTCCTGATTCCTGATTCATCATTCATCATTCCTGATTCATCATTCCTTATTCCTGATTCATCATTCCTGATTCTTGATTCATCATTCATCATTCCTGATTCATCATTCCTGATTCCTGATTCATCATTCCTGATTCCTGATTCCTGATTCATCATTCCTGATTCATCATTCCTGATTCCTGATACATCATTCCTGATTCCTGATTCATCATTCCTTATTCCTGATTAATCACTCCTGATTCCTGATTCCTGATTCATCATTCCTGATTCCTGATTCATCATTGCTGATTCCTGATTCATTCATTGCTGATTCCTGACTCATCATTCATCATTCCTGATTCATCATTCCTGATTCCTGACTCATCATTCCTGATTCCTGATTCATCATTCATCATTCCTGATTCATCATTCCTTATTCCTGATTCATCATTCCAGATTCCTGATTCATCATTCATCATTCCTGATTCATCATTCCTGATTCCTGACTCATCATTCATCATTCCTGATTCATCATTCCTTATTCCTGATTCATCATTCCTGATTCATCATTCATCATTCCTGATTCATCATTCATCATTCCTGATTCATCATTCCTGATTCCTGATTCATCATTCCTGAATCCTGATTCATCATTCCTGATTCATCATTTCTGATTCCTGATTCCCGATTCATCATTCATGATTCCTGATTCATCATTCCTCATTCCTGATTCCTGATTCATCATTCCTGATTCCTGATTCATCATTCCTGATTCCTGATTCATCATTCCTGATTCCTGATTCATCATTCCTGATTCATGATTCACGATTCCTGATTCCTGATTCATCATTCCTCTTTCCTGATTCATCATTCCTAATTCCTGATTCATCATTCCTCATTCCTGATTCATCATTCCTCATTCCTGATTCATCAATCCTCATTCCTGATTCATCATTCCTCATTCCTGATTGATCATTCATCATTCCTGATTCCTGACTCATCATTCCTGATTCATGATTCATGATTCATCATTCCTGATTCATCATTCCTGATTCCTGATTCATCATTCATCATTCCCTGATTCATCATTCCTTATTCCTGATTCATCATTCCTGATTCTTGATTCATCATTCATCATTCCTGATTCATCATTCCTGATTCCTGATTCATCATTCCTGATTCCTGATTCCTGATTCATCATTCCTGATTCATCATTCCTGATTCCTGATACATCATTCCTGATTCCTGATTCATCATTCCTTATTCCTGATTAATCACTCCTGATTCCTGATTCCTGATTCATCATTCCTGATTCCTGATTCATCATTGCTGATTCCTGATTCATCATTGCTGATTCCTGACTCATCATTCATCATTCCTGATTCATCATTCCTGATTCCTGACTCATCATTCCTGATTCCTGATTCATCATTCATCATTCCTGATTCATCATTCCTTATTCCTGATTCATCATTCCAGATTCCTGATTCATCATTCATCATTCCTGATTCATCATTCCTGATTCCTGACTCATCATTCATCATTCCTGATTCATCATTCCTTATTCCTGATTCATCATTCCTGAATACTGATTCATCATTCATCATTCCTGATTCATCATTCCTGATTCCTGATTCGTCATTCCTGATTCCTGATTCATCATTGCTGATTCCTGATTCATCATCGCTGATTCAGCATTCATCATTCCTGATTCATCATTCCTGATTCCTGATTCATCATTCATCATTCCTGATTCATCATTCCAGATTCCTGATTCATCATTCCTGATTCATCATTCATCATTCCTGATTCATCATTCATCATTCCTGATTCCTGATTCCTGATTCATCATTCCTGATTCATCATTCATCATTCCTGATTCATCATTCCTTATTCCTGATTCATCATTCCTGATTCCTGATTCATCATTCATCATTCCTGATTCATCATTCATCATTCCTGATTCGTCATTCATCATTCCTGATTCATCATTCCTGATTCCTGATTCATCATTCATCATTCCTGATTCATCATTCCTTATTCCTGATTCATCATTCCAGATTCCTGATTCATCATTCATCATTCCTGATTCATCATTCATCATTCCTGATTCATCATTCATCATTCCTGATTCATCATTCCTGATTCCTGATTCATCATTCCTGAATCCTGATTCATCATTCCTGATTCATCATTTCTGATTCCTGATTCCCGATTCATCATTCATGATTCCTGATTCATCATTCCTCATTCCTGATTCCTGATTCATCATTCCTGATTCCTGATTCATCATTCCTGATTCCTGATTCATCATTCCTGATTCATGATTCACGATTCCTGATTCCTGATTCATCATTCCTCTTTCCTGATTCATCATTCCTGATTCCTGATTCATCATTCCTGATTCCTGATTCATCATTCCTCATTCCTGATTCATCAATCCTCATTCCTGATTCATCATTCCTCATTCCTGATTGATCATTCATCATTCCTGATTCCTGACTCATCATTCCTGATTCATGATTCATGATTCATCATTCCTGATTCATCATTCCTGATTCCTGATTCATCATTCATCATTCCTGATTCATCATTCCTTATTCCTGATTAATCATTCCTGATTCTTGATTCATCATTCATCATTCCTGATTCATCATTCCTGATTCCTGATTCATCATTCCTGATTCCTGATTCCTGATTCATCATTCCTGATTCATCATTCCTGATTCCTGATACATCATTCCTGATTCCTGATTCATCATTCCTTATTCCTGATTAATCACTCCTGATTCCTGATTCCTGATTCATCATTCCTGATTCCTGATTCATCATTGCTGATTCCTGATTCATCATTCATCATTCCTGATTCCTGATTCATCATTCCTGATTCATCATTCCTGATTCCTGACTCATCATTCCTGATTCATGATTCATGATTCATCATTCCTGATTCATCATTCCTGATTCCTGATTCATCATTCATCATTCCTGATTCATCATTCCTTATTCCTGATTCATCATTCCTGATTCCTGATTCATCATTGCTGATTCCTGATTCATCATTCATCATTCCTGATTCCTGATTCATCATTCCTGATTCATCATTCCTGATTCCTGACTCATCATTCCTGATTCATGATTCATCATTCCTGATTCCTGATTCATCATTCCTGATTCCTGATTCCTGATTCATCATTCCTGATTCATCATTCCTGATTCCTGACTCATCATTCATCATTCCTGATTCCTGATTCCTGATTCATCATTCATCATTCTTGATTCATCATTCATCATTCCTGATTCATCATTCCTGATTCCTGATTCATCATTCCAGATTCCTGATTCATCATTCCTGATTCATCATTCCTGATTCCTGACTCATCATTCATCATTCCTGATTCCTGATTCCTGATTCATCATTCCTGATTCATCATTCATCATTCCTGATTCATCATTCCTTATTCCTGATTCATCATTCCTGATTCCTGATTCATCATTCATCATTCCTGATTCATCATTCATCATTCCTGATTCGTCATTCATCATTCCTGATTCATCATTCCTGATTCCTGATTCCTGATTCATCATTCCTGATTCCTGATTCCTGATTCATCATTCCTGATTCATCATTCCTGATTCCTGATTCATCATTCCTGATTCATCATTCCTGATTCCTGATTCATCATTCCTGATTCCTGATTCATCATTCCTGATTCCTGATTCATCATTCCTGATTCCTGATTCATCATTCCTGATTCCTGATTCATCATTCCTGATTCCTGATTCATCATTCCTGATTCCTGATTCATCATTCCTGATTCATGATTCACGATTCCTGATTCCTGATTCATCATTCCTCTTTCCTGATTCATCATTCCTGATTCCTGATTCATCATTCCTGATTCCTGATTCATCATTCCTGATTCCTGATTCATCAATCCTCATTCCTGATTCATCATTCCTCATTCCTGATTGATCATTCCTCATTCCTGATTGATCATTCCTCATTCCTGATTCATCATTCCTGATTCCTGATTCATCATTCCTGATTCCTGATTAATCACTCCTGATTCCTGATTCCTGATTCATCATTCCTGATTCCTGATTCATCATTGCTGATTCCTGACTCATCATTCATCATTCCTGATTCATCATTCCTTATTCCTGATTCATCATTCATCATTCCTGATTCATCATTCATCATTCCTGATTCATCATTTCTGATTCCTGATTCGTCATTCATCATTCCTGATTCATCATTCATCATTCCTCATTCCTGATTCCTGATTCATCATTCCTGATTCCTGATTCCTGATTCATCATTCCTGATTCATCATTCCTGATTCATCATTCATCATTGCTGATTCATCATTCCTGATTCCTGATTCGTCATTCATCATTCCTGATTCATCATTCCTGATTCCTGATTCCTGATTCATCATTCCTGATTCCTGATTCCTGATTCATCATTCCTGATTCCTGACTCATCATTCATCATTCCTGATTCCTGATTCCTGATTCATCATTCCTGATTCATCATTCATCATTCCTGATTCATCATTCCTTATTCCTGATTCATCATTCCTGATTCATCATTCATCATTCCTGATTCATCATTCATCATTCCTGATTCATCATTCATCATTCCTGATTCATCATTCCTGATTCCTGATTCATCATTCCTGAATCCTGATTCATCATTCCTGATTCATCATTTCTGATTCCTGATTCCCGATTCATCATTCATGATTCCTGATTCATCATTCCTCATTCCTGATTCCTGATTCATCATTCCTGATTCCTGATTCATCATTCCTGATTCATGATTCACGATTCCTGATTCCTGATTCATCATTCCTCTTTCCTGATTCATCATTCCTGATTCCTGATTCATCATTCCTGATTCCTGATTCATCATTCCTCATTCCTGATTCATCAATCCTGATTCCTGATTCATCATTCCTCATTCCTGATTGATCATTCCTCATTCCTGATACATCATTCCTGATTCCTGATTCATCATTCCTTATTCCTGATTAATCACTCCTGATTCCTGATTCCTGATTCATCATTCCTGATTCCTGATTCATCATTGCTGATTCCTGATTCATCATTCATCATTCCTGATTCCTGATTCATCATTCCTGATTCATCATTCCTGATTCCTGACTCATCATTCATCATTCCTGATTCCTGATTCCTGATTCATCATTCATCATTCCTGATTCATCATTCATCATTCCTGATTCATCATTCCTGATTCCTGATTCATCATTCCAGATTCCTGATTCATCATTCCTGATTCATCATTCCTGATTCCTGACTCATCATTCATCATTCCTGATTCCTGATTCCTGATTCATCATTCCTGATTCATCATTCATCATTCTTGATTCATCATTCCTTATTCCTGATTCATCATTCCTGATTCCTGATTCATCATTCATCATTCCTGATTCATCATTCATCATTCCTGATTCGTCATTCATCATTCCTGATTCATCATTCCTGATTCCTGATTCCTGATTCATCATTCCTGATTCCTGATTCCTGATTCATCATTCCTGATTCATCATTCCTGATTCATCATTCATCATTCCTGATTCATCATTCCTGATTCCTGATTCATCATTCATCATTCCTGATTCATCATTCATCATTCCTGATTCATCATTCATCATTCCTGATTCATCATTCCTGATTCCTGATTCATCATTCCTGAATCCTGATTCATCATTCCTGATTCATCATTTCTGATTCCTGATTCCCGATTCATCATTCATGATTCCTGATTCATCATTCATCATTCCTGATTCCTGATTCATCATTCCTGATTCCTGATTCATCATTCCTGATTCCTGACTCATCATTCATCATTCCTGATTCATCATTCCTTATTCCTGATTCATCATTCCTGAATACTGATTCATCATTCATCATTCCTGATTCATCATTCCTGATTCCTGATTCGTCATTCCAGATTCCTGATTCATCATTGCTGATTCCTGATTCATCATCGCTGATTCAGCATTCATCATTCCTGATTCATCATTCCTGATTCCTGATTCATCATTCATCATTCCTGATTCATCATTCCAGATTCCTGATTCATCATTCCTGATTCATCATTCATCATTCCTGATTCATCATTCATCATTCCTGATTCCTGATTCCTGATTCATCATTCCTGATTCATCATTCATCATTCCTGATTCATCATTCCTTATTCCTGATTCATCATTACTGATTCCTGATTCATCATTCATCATTCCTGATTCATCATTCATCATTCCTGATTCGTCATTCATCATTCCTGATTCATCATTCCTGATTCCTGATTCATCATTCATCATTCCTGATTCATCATTCCTTATTCCTGATTCATCATTCCAGATTCCTGATTCATCATTCATCATTCCTGATTCATCATTCCTGATTCCTGACTCATCATTCATCATTCCTGATTCATCATTCCTTATTCCTGATTCATCATTCCTGAATACTGATTCATCATTCATCATTCCTGATTCATCATTCCTGATTCCTGATTCGTCATTCCTGATTCCTGATTCATCATTGCTGATTCCTGATTCATCATCGCTGATTCAGCATTCATCATTCCTGATTCATCATTCCTGATTCCTGACTCATCATTCATCATTCCTGATTCCTGATTCCTGATTCATCATTCCTGATTCATCATTCATCATTCTTGATTCATCATTCCTTATTCCTGATTCATCATTCCTGATTCCTGATTCATCATTCATCATTCCTGATTCATCATTCATCATTCCTGATTCGTCATTCATCATTCCTGATTCATCATTCCTGATTCCTGATTCCTGATTCATCATTCCTGATTCCTGATTCCTGATTCATCATTCCTGATTCATCATTCCTGATTCATCATTCATCATTCCTGATTCATCATTCCTGATTCCTGATTCATCATTCATCATTCCTGATTCATCATTCATCATTCCTGATTCATCATTCATCATTCCTGATTCATCATTCCTGATTCCTGATTCATCATTCCTGAATCCTGATTCATCATTCCTGATTCATCATTTCTGATTCCTGATTCCCGATTCATCATTCATGATTCCTGATTCATCATTCATCATTCCTGATTCCTGATTCATCATTCCTGATTCCTGATTCATCATTCCTGATTCCTGACTCATCATTCATCATTCCTGATTCATCATTCCTTATTCCTGATTCATCATTCCTGAATACTGATTCATCATTCATCATTCCTGATTCATCATTCCTGATTCCTGATTCGTCATTCCAGATTCCTGATTCATCATTGCTGATTCCTGATTCATCATCGCTGATTCAGCATTCATCATTCCTGATTCATCATTCCTGATTCCTGATTCATCATTCATCATTCCTGATTCATCATTCCAGATTCCTGATTCATCATTCCTGATTCATCATTCATCATTCCTGATTCATCATTCATCATTCCTGATTCCTGATTCCTGATTCATCATTCCTGATTCATCATTCATCATTCCTGATTCATCATTCCTTATTCCTGATTCATCATTACTGATTCCTGATTCATCATTCATCATTCCTGATTCATCATTCATCATTCCTGATTCGTCATTCATCATTCCTGATTCATCATTCCTGATTCCTGATTCATCATTCATCATTCCTGATTCATCATTCCTTATTCCTGATTCATCATTCCAGATTCCTGATTCATCATTCATCATTCCTGATTCATCATTCCTGATTCCTGACTCATCATTCATCATTCCTGATTCATCATTCCTTATTCCTGATTCATCATTCCTGAATACTGATTCATCATTCATCATTCCTGATTCATCATTCCTGATTCCTGATTCGTCATTCCTGATTCCTGATTCATCATTGCTGATTCCTGATTCATCATCGCTGATTCAGCATTCATCATTCCTGATTCATCATTCCTGATTCCTGATTCATCATTCATCATTCCTGATTCATCATTCCAGATTCCTGATTCATCATTCCTGATTCATCATTCATCATTCCTGATTCATCATTCATCATTCCTGATTCCTGATTCCTGATTCATCATTCCTGATTCCTGATTCATCATTCATCATTCCTGATTCATCATTCATCATTCCTGATTCGTCATTCATCATTCCTGATTCATCATTCCTGATTCCTGATTCCTGATTCATCATTCCTGATTCCTGATTCCTGATTCATCATTCCTGATTCATCATTCATCATTCCTGATTCATCATTCCTGATTCCTGATTCATCATTCCTGATTCATCATTCATCATTCCTGATTCATCATTCATCATTCCTGATTCATCATTCCTGATTCCTGATTCATCATTCCTGATTCATCATTCCTGATTCATCATTCATCATTCCTGATTCATTATTTCTGATTCATCATTCCTGATTCATCATTCATCATTCCTGATTCATCATTCATCATTCCTGATTCATCATTTCTGATTCCTGATTCGTCATTCATCATTCCTGATTCATCATTCATCATTCCTCATTCCTGATTCCTGATTCATCATTCCTGATTCCTGAATCCTGATTCATCATTCCTGATTCATCATTCCTGATTCATCATTCATCATTCCTGATTCATCATTCCTGATTCCTGATTCGTCATTCATCATTCCTGATTCATCATTCCTGATTCCTGATTCCTGATTCATCATTCCTGATTCCTGATTCCTGATTCATCATTCCTGATTCCTGACTCATCATTCATCATTCCTGATTCCTGATTCCTGATTCATCATTCCTGATTCGTCATTCATCATTCCTGATTCATCATTCCTTATTCCTGATTCATCATTCCTGATTCATCATTCATCATTCCTGATTCCTGATTCCTGATTCATCATTCCTGATTCATCATTCATCATTCCTGATTCATCATTCCTTATTCCTGATTCATCATTCCTGATTCATCATTCATCATTCCTGATTCCTGATTCATCATTCCTGATTCCTGATTCATCATTCCTCATTCCTGATTCATCAATCCTCATTCCTGATTCATCATTCCTCATTCCTGATTGATCATTCCTCATTCCTGATACATCATTCCTCATTCCTGATTCATCATTCCTTATTCCTGATTAATCACTCCTGATTCCTGATTCCTGATTCATCATTCCTGATTCCTGATTCATCATTGCTGATTCCTGATTCATCATTCATCATTCCTGATTCCTGATTCATCATTCCTGATTCATCATTCCTGATTCCTGACTCATCATTCATCATTCCTGATTCCTGATTCATCATTCATCATTCCTGATTCATCATTCATCATTCCTGATTCATCATTCCTGATTCCTGATTCATCATTCCAGATTCCTGATTCATCATTCCTGATTCATCATTCCTGATTCCTGACTCATCATTCATCATTCCTGATTCCTGATTCCTGATTCATCATTCCTGATTCATCATTCATCATTCCTGATTCATCATTTCTGATTCCTGATTCCCGATTCATCATTCATGATTCCTGATTCATCATTCCTCATTCCTGATTCCTGATTCATCATTCCTGATTCCTGATTCATCATTCCTGATTCATGATTCACGATTCCTGATTCCTGATTCATCATTCCTCTTTCCTGATTCATCATTCCTGATTCCTGATTCATCATTCCTGATTCCTGATTCATGATTCCTCATTCCTGATTCATCAATCCTCATTCCTGATTCATCATTCCTCATTCCTGATTCATCATTCCTCATTCCTGATACATCATTCCTGATTCCTGATTCATCATTCCTTATTCCTGATTAATCACTCCTGATTCCTGATTCCTGATTCATCATTCCTGATTCCTGATTCATCATTGCTGATTCCTGATTCATCATTCATCATTCCTGACTCATCATTCATCATTCCTGATTCCTGATTCCTGATTCATCATTCCTGATTCCTGATTCATCATTCCTGATTCCTGATTCATCATTCCTGATTCCTGACTCATCATTCATCATTCCTGATTCCTGATTCCTGATTCATCATTCCTGATTCATCATTCATCATTCCTGATTCATCATTTCTGATTCCTGATTCCCGATTCATCATTCATGATTCCTGATTCATCATTCCTCATTCCTGATTCCTGATTCATCATTCCTGATTCCTGATTCATCATTCCTGATTCATGATTCACGATTCCTGATTCCTGATTCATCATTCCTCTTTCCTGATTCATCATTCCTGATTCCTGATTCATCATTCCTGATTCCTGATTCATGATTCCTCATTCCTGATTCATCAATCCTCATTCCTGATTCATCATTCCTCATTCCTGATTCATCATTCCTCATTCCTGATACATCATTCCTGATTCCTGATTCATCATTCCTTATTCCTGATTAATCACTCCTGATTCCTGATTCCTGATTCATCATTCCTGATTCCTGATTCATCATTGCTGATTCCTGATTCATCATTCATCATTCCTGATTCCTGATTCATCATTCCTGATTCATCATTCCTGATTCCTGACTCATCATTCCTGATTCATGATTCATCATTCATCATTCCTGATTCATCATTCCTGATTCCTGATTCATCATTCCTGATTCCTGATTCATCATTCCTGATTCATCATTCCTGATTCCTGATTCATCATTCCTGATTCCTGATTCATCATTCCTGATAAATGATTCACGATTCCTGATTCCTGGTTCATCATTCCTCTTTCCTGATTCATCATTCCTGATTCCTGATTCATCATTCCTGATTCCTGATTCATCATTCCTCATTCCTAATTCATCAATCCTCATTCCTGATTCATCATTCCTCATTCCTGATTGATCATTCCTCATTCCTGATTGATCATTCGTCATTCCTGATTCATCATTCCTGATTCCTGATTCATCATTCCTGATTCCTGATTCATCACTCCTGATTCCTGATTCATCATTCCTGATTCCTGATTCATCATTGCTGATTCCTGACTCATCATGCATCATTCCTGATTCATCATTCCTGATTCCTGATTCATCATTCCTGATTCCTGATTCATCATTCATCATTCCTGATTCATCATTCCTTATTCCTGATTCATCATTCCAGATTCCTGATTCATCATTCATCATTCCTGATTCATCATTCCTGATTCCTGACTCATCATTCATCATTCCTGATTCATCATTCCTTATTCCTGATTCATCATTCCTGAATACTGATTCATCATTCATCATTCCTGATTCATCATTCCTGATTCCTGATTCGTCATTCCTGATTCCTGATTCATCATTGCTGATTCCTGATTCATCATCGCTGATTCAGCATTCATCATTCCTGATTCATCATTCCTGATTCCTGATTCATCATTCATCATTCCTGATTCATCATTCCAGATTCCTGATTCATCATTCCTGATTCATCATTCATCATTCCTGATTCATCATTCATCATTCCTGATTCCTGATTCCTGATTCATCATTCCTGATTCATCATTCATCATTCCTGATTCATCATTCCTGATTCATCATTCATCATTCCTGATTCATTATTTCTGATTCATCATTCCTGATTCATCATTCATCATTCCTGATTCATCATTCATCATTCCTGATTCATCATTTCTGATTCCTGATTCGTCATTCATCATTCCTGATTCATCATTCATCATTCCTCATTCCTGATTCCTGATTCATCATTCCTGATTCCTGAATCCTGATTCATCATTCCTGATTCATCATTCCTGATTCATCATTCATCATTCCTGATTCATCATTCCTGATTCCTGATTCGTCATTCATCATTCCTGATTCATCATTCCTGATTCCTGATTCCTGATTCATCATTCCTGATTCCTGATTCCTGATTCATCATTCCTGATTCCTGACTCATCATTCATCATTCCTGATTCCTGATTCCTGATTCATCATTCCTGATTCATCATTCATCATTCCTGATTCATCATTCCTTATTCCTGATTCATCATTCCTGATTCATCATTCATCATTCCTGATTCCTGATTCCTGATTCATCATTCCTGATTCATCATTCATCATTCCTGATTCATCATTCCTTATTCCTGATTCATCATTCCTGATTCATCATTCATCATTCCTGATTCCTGATTCATCATTCCTGATTCCTGATTCATCATTCCTCATTCCTGATTCATCAATCCTCATTCCTGATTCATCATTCCTCATTCCTGATTGATCATTCCTCATTCCTGATACATCATTCCTCATTCCTGATTCATCATTCCTTATTCCTGATTAATCACTCCTGATTCCTGATTCCTGATTCATCATTCCTGATTCCTGATTCATCATTGCTGATTCCTGATTCATCATTCATCATTCCTGATTCCTGATTCATCATTCCTGATTCATCATTCCTGATTCCTGACTCATCATTCATCATTCCTGATTCCTGATTCATCATTCATCATTCCTGATTCATCATTCATCATTCCTGATTCATCATTCCTGATTCCTGATTCATCATTCCAGATTCCTGATTCATCATTCCTGATTCATCATTCCTGATTCCTGACTCATCATTCATCATTCCTGATTCCTGATTCCTGATTCATCATTCCTGATTCATCATTCATCATTCCTGATTCATCATTTCTGATTCCTGATTCCCGATTCATCATTCATGATTCCTGATTCATCATTCCTCATTCCTGATTCCTGATTCATCATTCCTGATTCCTGATTCATCATTCCTGATTCATGATTCACGATTCCTGATTCCTGATTCATCATTCCTCTTTCCTGATTCATCATTCCTGATTCCTGATTCATCATTCCTGATTCCTGATTCATGATTCCTCATTCCTGATTCATCAATCCTCATTCCTGATTCATCATTCCTCATTCCTGATTCATCATTCCTCATTCCTGATACATCATTCCTGATTCCTGATTCATCATTCCTTATTCCTGATTAATCACTCCTGATTCCTGATTCCTGATTCATCATTCCTGATTCCTGATTCATCATTGCTGATTCCTGATTCATCATTCATCATTCCTGATTCCTGATTCATCATTCCTGATTCATCATTCCTGATTCCTGACTCATCATTCCTGATTCATGATTCATCATTCATCATTCCTGATTCATCATTCCTGATTCCTGATTCATCATTCCTGATTCCTGATTCATCATTCCTGATTCCTGATTCATCATTCCTGATTCCTGATTCATCATTCCTGATTCCTGATTCATCATTCCTGATAAATGATTCACGATTCCTGATTCCTGGTTCATCATTCCTCTTTCCTGATTCATCATTCCTGATTCCTGATTCATCATTCCTGATTCCTGATTCATCATTCCTCATTCCTAATTCATCAATCCTCATTCCTGATTCATCATTCCTCATTCCTGATTGATCATTCCTCATTCCTGATTGATCATTCGTCATTCCTGATTCATCATTCCTGATTCCTGATTCATCATTCCTGATTCCTGATTCATCACTCCTGATTCCTGATTCATCATTCCTGATTCCTGATTCATCATTGCTGATTCCTGACTCATCATGCATCATTCCTGATTCATCATTCCTGATTCCTGATTCATCATTCCTGATTCCTGATTCATCATTCATCATTCCTGATTCATCATTCCTTATTCCTGATTCATCATTCCAGATTCCTGATTCATCATTCATCATTCCTGATTCATCATTCCTGATTCCTGACTCATCATTCATCATTCCTGATTCATCATTCCTTATTCCTGATTCATCATTCCTGAATACTGATTCATCATTCATCATTCCTGATTCATCATTCCTGATTCCTGATTCGTCATTCCTGATTCCTGATTCATCATTGCTGATTCCTGATTCATCATCGCTGATTCAGCATTCATCATTCCTGATTCATCATTCCTGATTCCTGATTCATCATTCATCATTCCTGATTCATCATTCCAGATTCCTGATTCATCATTCCTGATTCATCATTCATCATTCCTGATTCATCATTCATCATTCCTGATTCCTGATTCCTGATTCATCATTCCTGATTCATCATTCATCATTCCTGATTCATCATTCCTTATTCCTGATTCATCATTCCTGATTCCTGATTCATCATTCATCATTCCTGATTCATCATTCATCATTCCTGATTCGTCATTCATCATTCCTGATTCATCATTCCTGATTCCTGATTCATCATTCATCATTCCTGATTCATCATTCCTTATTCCTGATTCATCATTCCAGATTCCTGATTCATCATTCATCATTCCTGATTCATCATTCATCATTCCTGATTCATCATTCATCATTCCTGATTCATCATTCCTGATTCCTGATTCATCATTCCTGAATCCTGATTCATCATTCCTGATTCATCATTTCTGATTTCTGATTCCCGATTCATCATTCATGATTCCTGATTCATCATTCCTCATTCCTGATTCCTGATTCATCATTCCTGATTCCTGATTCATCATTCCTGATTCTTGATTCATCATTCCTGATTCATGATTCACGATTCCTGATTCCTGATTCATCATTCCTCTTTCCTGATTCATCATTCCTGATTCCTGATTCATCATTCCTGATTCCTGATTCATCATTCCTCATTCCTGATTCATCAATCCTCATTCCTGATTCATCATTCCTCATTCCTGATTCATCATTCATCATTCCTGATTCCTGACTCATCATTCCTGATTCATGATTCATGATTCATCATTCCTGATTCATCATTCCTGATTCCTGATTCATCATTCATCATTCCTGATTCATCATTCCTTATTCCTGATTCATCATTCCTGATTCTTGATTCATCATTCATCATTCCTGATTCATCATTCCTGATTCCTGATTCATCATTCCTGATTCCTGATTCCTGATTCATCATTCCTGATTCATCATTCCTGATTCCTGATACATCATTCCTGATTCCTGATTCATCATTCCTTATTCCTGATTAATCACTCCTGATTCCTGATTCCTGATTCATCATTCCTGATTCCTGATTCATCATTGCTGATTCCTGATTCATCATTCATCATTCCTGATTCCTGATTCATCATTCCTGATTCATCATTCCTGATTCCTGACTCATCATTCCTGATTCATGATTCATGATTCATCATTCCTGATTCATCATTCCTGATTCCTGATTCATCATTCATCATTCCTGATTCATCATTCCTTATTCCTGATTCATCATTCCTGATTCCTGATTCATCATTGCTGATTCCTGATTCATCATTCATCATTCCTGATTCCTGATTCATCATTCCTGATTCATCATTCCTGATTCCTGACTCATCATTCCTGATTCATGATTCATCATTCCTGATTCCTGATTCATCATTCCTGATTCCTGATTCCTGATTCATCATTCCTGATTCATCATTCCTGATTCCTGACTCATCATTCATCATTCCTGATTCCTGATTCCTGATTCATCATTCATCATTCTTGATTCATCATTCATCATTCCTGATTCATCATTCCTGATTCCTGATTCATCATTCCAGATTCCTGATTCATCATTCCTGATTCATCATTCCTGATTCCTGACTCATCATTCATCATTCCTGATTCCTGATTCCTGATTCATCATTCCTGATTCATCATTCATCATTCCTGATTCATCATTCCTTATTCCTGATTCATCATTCCTGATTCCTGATTCATCATTCATCATTCCTGATTCATCATTCATCATTCCTGATTCGTCATTCATCATTCCTGATTCATCATTCCTGATTCCTGATTCCTGATTCATCATTCCTGATTCCTGATTCCTGATTCATCATTCCTGATTCATCATTCCTGATTCCTGATTCATCATTCCTGATTCATCATTCCTGATTCCTGATTCATCATTCCTGATTCCTGATTCATCATTCCTGATTCCTGATTCATCATTCCTGATTCCTGATTCATCATTCCTGATTCCTGATTCATCATTCCTGATTCCTGATTCATCATTCCTGATTCCTGATTCATCATTCCTGATTCATGATTCACGATTCCTGATTCCTGAATCATCATTCCTCTTTCCTGATTCATCATTCCTGATTCCTGATTCATCATTCCTGATTCCTGATTCATCATTCCTGATTCCTGATTGATCAATCCTCATTCCTGATTCATCATTCCTCATTCCTGATTGATCATTCCTCATTCCTGATTGATCATTCCTCATTCCTGATTCATCATTCCTGATTCCTGATTCATCATTCCTGATTCCTGATTAATCACTCCTGATTCCTGATTCCTGATTCATCATTCCTGATTCCTGATTCATCATTGCTGATTCCTGACTCATCATTCATCATTCCTGATTCATCATTCCTTATTCCTGATTCATCATTCATCATTCCTGATTCATCATTCATCATTCCTGATTCATCATTTCTGATTCCTGATTCGTCATTCATCATTCCTGATTCATCATTCATCATTCCTCATTCCTGATTCCTGATTCATCATTCCTGATTCCTGATTCCTGATTCATCATTCCTGATTCATCATTCCTGATTCATCATTCATCATTGCTGATTCATCATTCCTGATTCCTGATTCGTCATTCATCATTCCTGATTCATCATTCCTGATTCCTGATTCCTGATTCATCATTCCTGATTCCTGATTCCTGATTCATCATTCCTGATTCCTGACTCATCATTCATCATTCCTGATTCCTGATTCCTGATTCATCATTCCTGATTCATCATTCATCATTCCTGATTCATCATTCCTTATTCCTGATTCATCATTCCTGATTCATCATTCATCATTCCTGATTCATCATTCATCATTCCTGATTCATCATTCATCATTCCTGATTCATCATTCCTGATTCCTGATTCATCATTCCTGAATCCTGATTCATCATTCCTGATTCATCATTTCTGATTCCTGATTCCCGATTCATCATTCATGATTCCTGATTCATCATTCCTCATTCCTGATTCATCATTCCTGATTCCTGATTCATCATTCCTGATTCATGATTCACGATTCCTGATTCCTGATTCATCATTCCTCTTTCCTGATTCATCATTCCTGATTCCTGATTCATCATTCCTGATTCCTGATTCATCATTCCTCATTCCTGATTCATCAATCCTGATTCCTGATTCATCATTCCTCATTCCTGATTGATCATTCCTCATTCCTGATACATCATTCCTGATTCCTGATTCATCATTCCTTATTCCTGATTAATCACTCCTGATTCCTGATTCCTGATTCATCATTCCTGATTCCTGATTCATCATTGCTGATTCCTGATTCATCATTCATCATTCCTGATTCCTGATTCATCATTCCTGATTCATCATTCCTGATTCCTGACTCATCATTCATCATTCCTGATTCCTGATTCCTGATTCATCATTCATCATTCCTGATTCATCATTCATCATTCCTGATTCATCATTCCTGATTCCTGATTCATCATTCCAGATTCCTGATTCATCATTCCTGATTCATCATTCCTGATTCCTGACTCATCATTCATCATTCCTGATTCCTGATTCCTGATTCATCATTCCTGATTCATCATTCATCATTCTTGATTCATCATTCCTTATTCCTGATTCATCATTCCTGATTCCTGATTCATCATTCATCATTCCTGATTCATCATTCATCATTCCTGATTCGTCATTCATCATTCCTGATTCATCATTCCTGATTCCTGATTCCTGATTCATCATTCCTGATTCCTGATTCCTGATTCATCATTCCTGATTCATCATTCCTGATTCATCATTCATCATTCCTGATTCATCATTCCTGATTCCTGATTCATCATTCCTGATTCCTGATTCATCATTCCTGATTCCTGATTCATCTTTCCTGATTCCTGATTCATCATTCCTGATTCCTGATTGATCATTCCTGATTCATGATTCACGATTCCTGATTCCTGATTCATCATTCTTCTTTCCTGATTCATCATTCCTGATTCCTGATTCATCATTCCTCATTCCTGATTCATCATTCCTCATTCCTGATTCATCAATCCTCATTCCTGATTCATCATTCCTGATTCCTGATTCATCATTCCTGATTCCTGATTCATCATTCATCATTCCTGATTCATCATTCCTTATTCCTGATTCATCATTCCTGATTCCTGATTCATCATTCATCATTCCTGATTCATCATTCCTGATTCCTGACTCATCATTCATCATTCCTGATTCATCATTCCTTATTCCTGATTCATCATTCCTGAATACTGATTCATCATTCATCATTCCTGATTCATCATTCCTGATTCCTGATTCCTGATTCATCATTCCTTGATTCCTGACTCATCATTCATCATTCCTGATTCCTGATTCCTGATTCATCATTCCTGATTCATCATTCATCATTCCTGATTCATCATTCCTTATTCCTGATTCATCATTCCTGATTCATCATTCATCATTCCTGATTCATCATTCATCATTCCTGATTCATCATTCATCATTCCTGATTCATCATTCATCATTCCTGATTCATCATTCCTGATTCCTGATTCATCATTCCTGAATCCTGATTCATCATTCCTGATTCATCATTTCTGATTCCTGATTCCCGATTCATCATTCATGATTCCTGATTCATCATTCATCATTCCTGATTCCTGATTCATCATTCCTGATTCCTGATTCATCATTCCTGATTCATGATTCACGATTCCTGATTCCTGATTCATCATTCCTCTTTCCTGATTCATCATTCCTGATTCCTGATTCATCATTCCTGATTCCTGATTCATGATTCCTCATTCCTGATTCATCAATCCTCATTCCTGATTCATCATTCCTCATTCCTGATTCATCATTCCTCATTCCTGATACATCATTCCTGATTCCTGATTCATCATTCCTTATTCCTGATTAATCACTCCTGATTCCTGATTCCTGATTCATCATTCCTGATTCCTGATTCATCATTGCTGATTCCTGATTCATCATTCATCATTCCTGATTCATCATTCCTGATTCCTGACTCATCATTCCTGATTCATGATTCATGATTCATCATTCCTGATTCATCATTCCTGATTCCTGATTCATCATTCCTGATTCCTGATTCATCATTCCTGATTCCTGATTCATCATTCCTGATTCCTGATTCATCATTCCTGATTCATGATTCACTATTCCTGATTCCTGATTCATCATTCCTCTTTCCTGATTCATCATTCCTGATTCCTGATTCATCATTCCTGATTCCTGATTCATCATTCCTCATTCCTAATTCATCAATCCTCATTCCTGATTCATCATTCCTCATTCCTGATTGATCATTCCTCATTCCTGATTGATCATTCGTCATTCCTGATTCATCATTCCTGATTCCTGATTCATCATTCCTGATTCCTGATTCATCACTCCTGATTCCTGATTCATCATTCCTGATTCCTGATTCATCATTGCTGATTCCTGACTCATCATTCATCATTCCTGATTCATCATTCCTGATTCCTGATTCATCATTCCTGATTCCTGATTCATCATTCATCATTCCTGATTCATCATTCCTTATTCCTGATTCATCATTCCAGATTCCTGATTCATCATTCATCATTCCTGATTCATCATTCCTGATTCCTGACTCATCATTCATCATTCCTGATTCATCATTCCTTATTCCTGATTCATCATTCCTGAATACTGAATCATCATTCATCATTCCTGATTCATCATTCCTGATTCCTGATTCGTCATTCCTGATTCCTGATTCATCATTGCTGATTCCTGATTCATCATCGCTGATTCAGCATTCATCATTCCTGATTCATCATTCCTGATTCCTGATTCATCATTCATCATTCCTGATTCATCATTCCAGATTCCTGATTCATCATTCCTGATTCATCATTCATCATTCCTGATTCATCATTCATCATTCCTGATTCCTGATTCCTGATTCATCATTCCTGATTCATCATTCATCATTCCTGATTCATCATTCCTTATTCCTGATTCATCATTCCTGATTCCTGATTCATCATTCATCATTCCTGATTCATCATTCATCATTCCTGATTCGTCATTCATCATTCCTGATTCATCATTCCTGATTCCTGATTCATCATTCATCATTCCTGATTCATCATTCCTGATTCCTGATTCATCATTCCAGATTCCTGATTCATCATTCCTGATTCCTGATTCATCATTCCTGATTCATGATTCACGATTCCTGATTCCTGATTCATCATTCCTCTTTCCTGATTCATCATTCCTGATTCCTGATTCATCATTCCTGATTCCTGATTCATCATTCCTCATTCCTAATTCATCAATCCTCATTCCTGATTCATCATTCCTCATTCCTGATTGATCATTCCTCATTCCTGATTGATCATTCGTCATTCCTGATTCATCATTCCTGATTCCTGATTCATCATTCCTGATTCCTGATTCATCACTCCTGATTCCTGATTCATCATTCCTGATTCCTGATTCATCATTGCTGATTCCTGACTCATCATTCATCATTCCTGATTCATCATTCCTGATTCCTGATTCATCATTCCTGATTCCTGATTCATCATTCATCATTCCTGATTCATCATTCCTTATTCCTGATTCATCATTCCAGATTCCTGATTCATCATTCCTGATTCCTGATTCATCATTCCTGATTCCTGACTCATCATTCATCATTCCTGATTCATCATTCCTTATTCCTGATTCATCATTCCTGAATACTGAATCATCATTCATCATTCCTGATTCATCATTCCTGATTCCTGATTCGTCATTCCTGATTCCTGATTCATCATTGCTGATTCCTGATTCATCATCGCTGATTCAGCATTCATCATTCCTGATTCATCATTCCTGATTCCTGATTCATCATTCATCATTCCTGATTCATCATTCCAGATTCCTGATTCATCATTCCTGATTCATCATTCATCATTCCTGATTCATCATTCATCATTCCTGATTCCTGATTCCTGATTCATCATTCCTGATTCATCATTCATCATTCCTGATTCATCATTCCTTATTCCTGATTCATCATTCCTGATTCCTGATTCATCATTCATCATTCCTGATTCATCATTCATCATTCCTGATTCGTCATTCATCATTCCTGATTCATCATTCCTGATTCCTGATTCATCATTCATCATTCCTGATTCATCATTCCTTATTCCTGATTCATCATTCCAGATTCCTGATTCATCATTCATCATTCCTGATTCATCATTCCTGATTCCTGACTCATCATTCATCATTCCTGATTCATCATTCCTTATTCCTGATTCATCATTCCTGAATACTGATTCATCATTCATCATTCCTGATTCATCATTCCTGATTCCTGATTCGTCATTCCTGATTCCTGATTCATCATTGCTGATTCCTGATTCATCATCGCTGATTCAGCATTCATCATTCCTGATTCATCATTCCTGATTCCTGATTCATCATTCATCATTCCTGATTCATCATTCCAGATTCCTGATTCATCATTCCTGATTCATCATTCATCATTCCTGATTCATCATTCATCATTCCTGATTCCTGATTCCTGATTCATCATTCCTGATTCATCATTCCTGATTCATCATTCCTTATTCCTGATTCATCATTCCTGATTCCTGATTCATCATTCATCATTCCTGATTCATCATTCATCATTCCTGATTCGTCATTCATCATTCCTGATTCATCATTCCTGATTCCTGATTCCTGATTCATCATTCCTGATTCCTGATTCCTGATTCATCATTCCTGATTCATCATTCATCATTCCTGATTCATCATTCCTGATTCCTGATTCATCATTCCTGATTCATCATTCATCATTCCTGATTCATCATTCATCATTCCTGATTCATCATTCCTGATTCCTGATTCATCATTCCTGATTCATCATTCCTGATTCATCATTCATCATTCCTGATTCATTATTTCTGATTCATCATTCCTGATTCATCATTCATCATTCCTGATTCATCATTCATCATTCCTGATTCATCATTTCTGATTCCTGATTCGTCATTCATCATTCCTGATTCATCATTCATCATTCCTCATTCCTGATTCCTGATTCATCATTCCTGATTCCTGAATCCTGATTCATCATTCCTGATTCATCATTCCTGATTCATCATTCATCATTCCTGATTCATCATTCCTGATTCCTGATTCGTCATTCATCATTCCTGATTCATCATTCCTGATTCCTGATTCCTGATTCATCATTCCTGATTCCTGATTCCTGATTCATCATTCCTGATTCCTGACTCATCATTCATCATTCCTGATTCCTGATTCCTGATTCATCATTCCTGATTCATCATTCATCATTCCTGATTCATCATTCCTTATTCCTGATTCATCATTCCTGATTCATCATTCATCATTCCTGATTCCTGATTCCTGATTCATCATTCCTGATTCATCATTCATCATTCCTGATTCATCATTCCTTATTCCTGATTCATCATTCCTGATTCATCATTCATCATTCCTGATTCATTATTCATCATTCCTGATTCATCATTCATCATTCCTGATTCATCATTCATCATTCCTGATTCATTATTCCTGATTCCTGATTCATCATTCCTGAATCCTGATTCATCATTTCTGATTCCTGATTCCCGATTCATCATTCATGATTCCTGATTCATCATTCCTCATTCCTGATTCCTGATTCATCATTCCTGATTCCTGATTCATCATTCCTGATTCATGATTCACGATTCCTGATTCCTGATTCATCATTCCTCTTTCCTGATTCATCATTCCTGATTCGTCATTTCTGATTCCTGATTCCCGATTCATCATTCATGATTCCTGATTCATCATTCCTCATTCCTGATTCCTGATTCATCATTCCTGATTCCTGATTCATCATTCCTGATTCATCATTCCTGATTCATCATTCCTGATTCCTGACTCATCATTCATCATTCCTGATTCCTGATTCCTGATTCATCATTCCTGATTCATGATTCACGATTCCTGATTCCTGATTCATCATTCCTCTTTCCTGATTCATCATTCCTGATTCCTGATTCATCATTCCTGATTCCTGATTCATGATTCCTCATTCCTGATTCATCAATCCTCATTCCTGATTCATCATTCCTCATTCCTGATTCATCATTCCTCATTCCTGATACATCATTCCTGATTCCTGATTCATCATTCCTTATTCCTGATTAATCACTCCTGATTCCTGATTCCTGATTCATCATTCCTGATTCCTGATTCATCATTGCTGATTCCTGATTCATCATTCATCATTCCTGATTCCTGATTCATCATTCCTGATTCATCATTCCTGATTCCTGACTCATCATTCCTGATTCATGATTCATGATTCATCATTCCTGATTCATCATTCCTGATTCCTGATTCATCATTCCTGATTCCTGATTCATCATTCCTGATTCCTGATTCATCATTCCTGATTCCTGATTCATCATTCCTGATTCATGATTCACGATTCCTGATTCCTGATTCATCATTCCTCTTTCCTGATTCATCATTCCTGATTCCTGATTCATCATTCCTGATTCCTGATTCATCATTCCTCATTCCTAATTCATCAATCCTCATTCCTGATTCATCATTCCTCATTCCTGATTGATCATTCCTCATTCCTGATTGATCATTCGTCATTCCTGATTCATCATTCCTGATTCCTGATTCATCATTCCTGATTCCTGATTCATCACTCCTGATTCCTGATTCATCATTCCTGATTCCTGATTCATCATTGCTGATTCCTGACTCATCATTCATCATTCCTGATTCATCATTCCTGATTCCTGATTCATCATTCCTGATTCCTGATTCATCATTCATCATTCCTGATTCATCATTCCTTATTCCTGATTCATCATTCCAGATTCCTGATTCATCATTCATCATTCCTGATTCATCATTCCTGATTCCTGACTCATCATTCATCATTCCTGATTCATCATTCCTTATTCCTGATTCATCATTCCTGAATACTGATTCATCATTCATCATTCCTGATTCATCATTCCTGATTCCTGATTCGTCATTCCTGATTCCTGATTCATCATTGCTGATTCCTGATTCATCATCGCTGATTCAGCATTCATCATTCCTGATTCATCATTCCTGATTCCTGATTCATCATTCATCATTCCTGATTCATCATTCCAGATTCCTGATTCATCATTCCTGATTCATCATTCATCATTCCTGATTCATCATTCATCATTCCTGATTCCTGATTCCTGATTCATCATTCCTGATTCATCATTCATCATTCCTGATTCATCATTCCTTATTCCTGATTCATCATTCCTGATTCCTGATTCATCATTCATCATTCCTGATTCATCATTCATCATTCCTGATTCGTCATTCATCATTCCTGATTCATCATTCCTGATTCCTGATTCATCATTCATCATTCCTGATTCATCATTCCTTATTCCTGATTCATCATTCCAGATTCCTGATTCATCATTCATCATTCCTGATTCATCATTCCTGATTCCTGACTCATCATTCATCATTCCTGATTCATCATTCCTTATTCCTGATTCATCATTCCTGAATACTGATTCATCATTCATCATTCCTGATTCATCATTCCTGATTCCTGATTCGTCATTCCTGATTCCTGATTCATCATTGCTGATTCCTGATTCATCATCGCTGATTCAGCATTCATCATTCCTGATTCATCATTCCTGATTCCTGATTCATCATTCATCATTCCTGATTCATCATTCCAGATTCCTGATTCATCATTCCTGATTCATCATTCATCATTCCTGATTCATCATTCATCATTCCTGATTCCTGATTCCTGATTCATCATTCCTGATTCATCATTCATCATTCCTGATTCATCATTCCTTATTCCTGATTCATCATTCCTGATTCCTGATTCATCATTCATCATTCCTGATTCATCATTCATCATTCCTGATTCGTCATTCATCATTCCTGATTCATCATTCCTGATTCCTGATTCCTGATTCATCATTCCTGATTCCTGATTCCTGATTCATCATTCCTGATTCATCATTCATCATTCCTGATTCATCATTCCTGATTCCTGATTCATCATTCCTGATTCATCATTCATCATTCCTGATTCATCATTCATCATTCCTGATTCATCATTCCTGATTCCTGATTCATCATTCCTGATTCATCATTCCTGATTCATCATTCATCATTCCTGATTCATTATTTCTGATTCATCATTCCTGATTCATCATTCATCATTCCTGATTCATCATTCATCATTCCTGATTCATCATTTCTGATTCCTGATTCGTCATTCATTATTCCTGATTCATCATTCATCATTCCTCATTCCTGATTCCTGATTCATCATTCCTGATTCCTGAATCCTGATTCATCATTCCTGATTCATCATTCCTGATTCATCATTCATCATTCCTGATTCATCATTCCTGATTCCTGATTCGTCATTCATCATTCCTGATTCATCATTCCTGATTCCTGATTCCTGATTCATCATTCCTGATTCCTGATTCCTGATTCATCATTCCTGATTCCTGACTCATCATTCATCATTCCTGATTCCTGATTCCTGATTCATCATTCCTGATTCATCATTCATCATTCCTGATTCATCATTCCTTATTCCTGATTCATCATTCCTGATTCATCATTCATCATTCCTGATTCCTGATTCCTGATTCATCATTCCTGATTCATCATTCATCATTCCTGATTCATCATTCCTTATTCCTGATTCATCATTCCTGATTCATCATTCATCATTCCTGATTCATCATTCATCATTCCTGATTCATCATTCATCATTCCTGATTCATCATTCATCATTCCTGATTCATTATTCCTGATTCCTGATTCATCATTCCTGAATCCTGATTCATCATTCCTGATTCGTCATTTCTGATTCCTGATTCCCGATTCATCATTCATGATTCCTGATTCATCATTCCTCATTCCTGATTCCTGATTCATCATTCCTGATTCCTGATTCATCATTCCTGATTCATGATTCACGATTCCTGATTCCTGATTCATCATTCCTCTTTCCTGATTCATCATTCCTGATTCGTCATTTCTGATTCCTGATTCCCGATTCATCATTCATGATTCCTGATTCATCATTCCTCATTCCTGATTCCTGATTCATCATTCCTGATTCCTGATTCATCATTCCTGATTCATCATTCCTGATTCATCATTCCTGATTCCTGACTCATCATTCATCATTCCTGATTCCTGATTCCTGATTCATCATTCCGATTCATCATTCATCATTCCTGATTCATCATTCCTTATTCCTGATTCATCATTCCTGATTCCTGATTCATCATTCATCATTCCTGATTCATCATTCATCATTCCTGATTCGTCATTCATCATTCCTGATTCATCATTCCTGATTCCTGATTCCTGATTCATCATTCCTGATTCCTGATTCCTGATTCATCATTCCTGATTCATCATTCCTGATTCATCATTCGTCATTCCTGATACATCATTCCTGATTCCTGATTCATCATTCCTGATTCCTGATTCATCACTCCTGATTCCTGATTCATCATTCCTGATTCCTGATTCATCATTCCTGATTCCTGATTCATCATTCATCATTCCTGATTCATCATTCCTTATTCCTGATTCATCATTCCAGATTCCTGATTCATCATTCATCATTCCTGATTCATCATTCCTGATTCCTGACTCATCATTCATCATTCCTGATTCATCATTCCTTATTCCTGATTCATCATTCCTGAATACTGAATCATCATTCATCATTCCTGATTCATCATTCCTGATTCCTGATTCGTCATTCCTGATTCCTGATTCATCATTGCTGATTCCTGATTCATCATCGCTGATTCAGCATTCATCATTCCTGATTCATCATTCCTGATTCCTGATTCATCATTCATCATTCCTGATTCATCATTCCAGATTCCTGATTCATCATTCCTGATTCATCATTCATCATTCCTGATTCATCATTCATCATTCCTGATTCCTGATTCCTGATTCATCATTCCTGATTCATCATTCATCATTCCTGATTCATCATTCCTTATTCCTGATTCATCATTCCTGATTCCTGATTCATCATTCATCATTCCTGATTCATCATTCATCATTCCTGATTCGTCATTCATCATTCCTGATTCATCATTCCTGATTCCTGATTCATCATTCATCATTCCTGATTCATCATTCCTTATTCCTGATTCATCATTCCAGATTCCTGATTCATCATTCATCATTCCTGATTCATCATTCCTGATTCCTGACTCATCATTCATCATTCCTGATTCATCATTCCTTATTCCTGATTCATCATTCCTGAATACTGATTCATCATTCATCATTCCTGATTCATCATTCCTGATTCCTGATTCGTCATTCCTGATTCCTGATTCATCATTGCTGATTCCTGATTCATCATCGCTGATTCAGCATTCATCATTCCTGATTCATCATTCCTGATTCCTGATTCATCATTCATCATTCCTGATTCATCATTCCAGATTCCTGATTCATCATTCCTGATTCATCATTCATCATTCCTGATTCATCATTCATCATTCCTGATTCCTGATTCCTGATTCATCATTCCTGATTCATCATTCATCATTCCTGATTCATCATTCCTTATTCCTGATTCATCATTCCTGATTCCTGATTCATCATTCATCATTCCTGATTCATCATTCATCATTCCTGATTCGTCATTCATCATTCCTGATTCATCATTCCTGATTCCTGATTCCTGATTCATCATTCCTGATTCCTGATTCCTGATTCATCATTCCTGATTCATCATTCATCATTCCTGATTCATCATTCCTGATTCCTGATTCATCATTCCTGATTCATCATTCATCATTCCTGATTCATCATTCCTGATTCCTGATTCATCATTCCTGATTCATCATTCCTGATTCATCATTCATCATTCCTGATTCATTATTTCTGATTCATCATTCCTGATTCATCATTCATCATTCCTGATTCATCATTCATCATTCCTGATTCATCATTTCTGATTCCTGATTCGTCATTCATCATTCCTGATTCATCATTCATCATTCCTCATTCCTGATTCCTGATTCATCATTCCTGATTCCTGAATCCTGATTCATCATTCCTGATTCATCATTCCTGATTCATCATTCATCATTCCTGATTCATCATTCCTGATTCCTGATTCGTCATTCATCATTCCTGATTCATCATTCCTGATTCCTGATTCCTGATTCATCATTCCTGATTCCTGATTCCTGATTCATCATTCCTGATTCCTGACTCATCATTCATCATTCCTGATTCCTGATTCCTGATTCATCATTCCTGATTCATCATTCATCATTCCTGATTCATCATTCATCATTCCTGATTCATCATTCCTGATTCCTGATTCATCATTCCTGATTCATCATTCCTGATTCATCATTCATCATTCCTGATTCCTGATTCATCATTCCTGATTCATCATTTCTGATTCCTGATTCGTCATTCATCATTCCTGATTCATCATTCATCATTCCTCATTCCTGATTCCTGATTCATCATTCCTGATTCCTGAATCCTGATTCATCATTCCTGATTCATCATTCCTGATTCATCATTCATCATTCCTGATTCATCATTCCTGATTCCTGATTCGTCATTCATCATTCCTGATTCATCATTCCTGATTCCTGATTCCTGATTCATCATTCCTGATTCCTGATTCCTGATTCATCATTCCTGATTCCTGACTCATCATTCATCATTCCTGATTCCTGATTCCTGATTCATCATTCCTGATTCATCATTCATCATTCCTGATTCATCATTCCTTATTCCTGATTCATCATTCCTGATTCATCATTCATCATTCCTGATTCCTGATTCCTGATTCATCATTCCTGATTCATCATTCATCATTCCTGATTCATCATTCCTTATTCCTGATTCATCATTCCTGATTCATCATTCATCATTCCTGATTCATCATTCATCATTCCTGATTCATCATTCATCATTCCTGATTCATCATTCATCATTCCTGATTCATTATTCCTGATTCCTGATTCATCATTCCTGAATCCTGATTCATCATTTCTGATTCCTGATTCCCGATTCATCATTCATGATTCCTGATTCATCATTCCTCATTCCTGATTCCTGATTCATCATTCCTGATTCCTGATTCATCATTCCTGATTCATGATTCACGATTCCTGATTCCTGATTCATCATTCCTCTTTCCTGATTCATCATTCCTGATTCGTCATTTCTGATTCCTGATTCCCGATTCATCATTCATGATTCCTGATTCATCATTCCTCATTCCTCATTCCTGATTCCTGATTCATCATTCCTGATTCCTGATTCATCATTCCTGATTCATCATTCCTGATTCATCATTCCTGATTCCTGACTCATCATTCATCATTCCTGATTCCTGATTCCTGATTCATCATTCCTGATTCATGATTCACGATTCCTGATTCCTGATTCATCATTCCTCTTTCCTGATTCATCATTCCTGATTCCTGATTCATCATTCCTGATTCCTGATTCATGATTCCTCATTCCTGATTCATCAATCCTCATTCCTGATTCATCATTCCTCATTCCTGATTCATCATTCCTCATTCCTGATACATCATTCCTGATTCCTGATTCATCATTCCTTATTCCTGATTAATCACTCCTGATTCCTGATTCCTGATTCATCATTCCTGATTCCTGATTCATCATTGCTGATTCCTGATTCATCATTCATCATTCCTGATTCCTGATTCATCATTCCTGATTCATCATTCCTGATTCCTGACTCATCATTCCTGATTCATGATTCATGATTCATCATTCCTGATTCATCATTCCTGATTCCTGATTCATCATTCCTGATTCCTGATTCATCATTCCTGATTCCTGATTCATCATTCCTGATTCCTGATTCATCATTCCTGATTCATGATTCACGATTCCTGATTCCTGATTCATCATTCCTCTTTCCTGATTCATCATTCCTGATTCCTGATTCATCATTCCTGATTCCTGATTCATCATTCCTCATTCCTAATTCATCAATCCTCATTCCTGATTCATCATTCCTCATTCCTGATTGATCATTCCTCATTCCTGATTGATCATTCGTCATTCCTGATTCATCATTCCTGATTCCTGATTCATCATTCCTGATTCCTGATTCATCACTCCTGATTCCTGATTCATCATTCCTGATTCCTGATTCATCATTGCTGATTCCTGACTCATCATTCATCATTCCTGATTCATCATTCCTGATTCCTGATTCATCATTCCTGATTCCTGATTCATCATTCATCATTCCTGATTCATCATTCCTTATTCCTGATTCATCATTCCAGATTCCTGATTCATCATTCATCATTCCTGATTCATCATTCCTGATTCCTGACTCATCATTCATCATTCCTGATTCATCATTCCTTATTCCTGATTCATCATTCCTGAATACTGATTCATCATTCATCATTCCTGATTCATCATTCCTGATTCCTGATTCGTCATTGCTGATTCCTGATTCATCATTGCTGATTCCTGATTCATCATCGCTGATTCAGCATTCATCATTCCTGATTCATCATTCCTGATTCCTGATTCATCATTCATCATTCCTGATTCATCATTCCAGATTCCTGATTCATCATTCCTGATTCATCATTCATCATTCCTGATTCATCATTCATCATTCCTGATTCCTGATTCCTGATTCATCATTCCTGATTCATCATTCATCATTCCTGATTCATCATTCCTTATTCCTGATTCATCATTCCTGATTCCTGATTCATCATTCATCATTCCTGATTCATCATTCATCATTCCTGATTCGTCATTCATCATTCCTGATTCATCATTCCTGATTCCTGATTCATCATTCCTGATTCATGATTCACGATTCCTGATTCCTGATTCATCATTCCTCTTTCCTGATTCATCATTCCTGATTCGTCATTTCTGATTCCTGATTCCCGATTCATCATTCATGATTCCTGATTCATCATTCCTCATTCCTGATTCCTGATTCATCATTCCTGATTCCTGATTCATCATTCCTGATTCATCATTCCTGATTCATCATTCCTGATTCCTGACTCATCATTCATCATTCCTGATTCCTGATTCCTGATTCATCATTCCTGATTCATGATTCACGATTCCTGATTCCTGATTCATCATTCCTCTTTCCTGATTCATCATTCCTGATTCCTGATTCATCATTCCTGATTCCTGATTCATGATTCCTCATTCCTGATTCATCAATCCTCATTCCTGATTCATCATTCCTCATTCCTGATTCATCATTCCTCATTCCTGATACATCATTCCTGATTCCTGATTCATCATTCCTTATTCCTGATTAATCACTCCTGATTCCTGATTCCTGATTCATCATTCCTGATTCCTGATTCATCATTGCTGATTCCTGATTCATCATTCATCATTCCTGATTCCTGATTCATCATTCCTGATTCATCATTCCTGATTCCTGACTCATCATTCCTGATTCATGATTCATGATTCATCATTCCTGATTCATCATTCCTGATTCCTGATTCATCATTCCTGATTCCTGATTCATCATTCCTGATTCCTGATTCATCATTCCTGATTCCTGATTCATCATTCCTGATTCATGATTCACGATTCCTGATTCCTGATTCATCATTCCTCTTTCCTGATTCATCATTCCTGATTCCTGATTCATCATTCCTGATTCCTGATTCATCATTCCTCATTCCTAATTCATCAATCCTCATTCCTGATTCATCATTCCTCATTCCTGATTGATCATTCCTCATTCCTGATTGATCATTCGTCATTCCTGATTCATCATTCCTGATTCCTGATTCATCATTCCTGATTCCTGATTCATCACTCCTGATTCCTGATTCATCATTCCTGATTCCTGATTCATCATTGCTGATTCCTGACTCATCATTCATCATTCCTGATTCATCATTCCTGATTCCTGATTCATCATTCCTGATTCATCATTCATCATTCCTGATTCATCATTCCTTATTCCTGATTCATCATTCCAGATTCCTGATTCATCATTCATCATTCCTGATTCATCATTCCTGATTCCTGACTCATCATTCATCATTCCTGATTCATCATTCCTTATTCCTGATTCATCATTCCTGAATACTGATTCATCATTCATCATTCCTGATTCATCATTCCTGATTCCTGATTCGTCATTGCTGATTCCTGATTCATCATTGCTGATTCCTGATTCATCATCGCTGATTCAGCATTCATCATTCCTGATTCATCATTCCTGATTCCTGATTCATCATTCATCATTCCTGATTCATCATTCCAGATTCCTGATTCATCATTCCTGATTCATCATTCATCATTCCTGATTCATCATTCATCATTCCTGATTCCTGATTCCTGATTCATCATTCCTGATTCATCATTCATCATTCCTGATTCATCATTCCTTATTCCTGATTCATCATTCCTGATTCCTGATTCATCATTCATCATTCCTGATTCATCATTCATCATTCCTGATTCGTCATTCATCATTCCTGATTCATCATTCCTGATTCCTGATTCATCATTCATCATTCCTGATTCATCATTCCTTATTCCTGATTCATCATTCCAGATTCCTGATTCATCATTCATCATTCCTGATTCATCATTCCTGATTCCTGACTCATCATTCATCATTCCTGATTCATCATTCCTTATTCCTGATTCATCATTCCTGAATACTGATTCATCATTCATCATTCCTGATTCATCATTCCTGATTCCTGATTCGTCATTCCTGATTCCTGATTCATCATTGCTGATTCCTGATTCATCATCGCTGATTCAGCATTCATCATTCCTGATTCATCATTCCTGATTCCTGATTCATCATTCATCATTCCTGATTCATCATTCCAGATTCCTGATTCATCATTCCTGATTCATCATTCATCATTCCTGATTCATCATTCATCATTCCTGATTCCTGATTCCTGATTCATCATTCCTGATTCATCATTCATCATTCCTGATTCATCATTCCTTATTCCTGATTCATCATTCCTGATTCCTGATTCATCATTCATCATTCCTGATTCATCATTCATCATTCCTGATTCGTCATTCATCATTCCTGATTCATCATTCCTGATTCCTGATTCCTGATTCATCATTCCTGATTCCTGATTCCTGATTCATCATTCCTGATTCATCATTCATCATTCCTGATTCATCATTCCTGATTCCTGATTCATCATTCCTGATTCATCATTCATCATTCCTGATTCATCATTCATCATTCCTGATTCATCATTCCTGATTCCTGATTCATCATTCCTGATTCATCATTCCTGATTCATCATTCATCATTCCTGATTCATTATTTCTGATTCATCATTCCTGATTCATCATTCATCATTCCTGATTCATCATTCATCATTCCTGATTCATCATTTCTGATTCCTGATTCGTCATTCATCATTCCTGATTCATCATTCATCATTCCTCATTCCTGATTCCTGATTCATCATTCCTGATTCCTGAATCCTGATTCATCATTCCTGATTCATCATTCCTGATTCATCATTCATCATTCCTGATTCATCATTCCTGATTCCTGATTCGTCATTCATCATTCCTGATTCATCATTCCTGATTCCTGATTCCTGATTCATCATTCCTGATTCCTGATTCCTGATTCATCATTCCTGATTCCTGACTCATCATTCATCATTCCTGATTCCTGATTCCTGATTCATCATTCCTGATTCATCATTCATCATTCCTGATTCATCATTCCTTATTCCTGATTCATCATTCCTGATTCATCATTCATCATTCCTGATTCCTGATTCCTGATTCATCATTCCTGATTCATCATTCATCATTCCTGATTCATCATTCCTTATTCCTGATTCATCATTCCTGATTCATCATTCATCATTCCTGATTCATCATTCATCATTCCTGATTCATCATTCATCATTCCTGATTCATCATTCATCATTCCTGATTCATTATTCCTGATTCCTGATTCATCATTCCTGAATCCTGATTCATCATTCCTGATTCGTCATTTCTGATTCCTGATTCCCGATTCATCATTCATGATTCCTGATTCATCATTCCTCATTCCTGATTCCTGATTCATCATTCCTGATTCCTGATTCATCATTCCTGATTCATGATTCACGATTCCTGATTCCTGATTCATCATTCCTCTTTCCTGATTCATCATTCCTGATTCGTCATTTCTGATTCCTGATTCCCGATTCATCATTCATGATTCCTGATTCATCATTCCTCATTCCTGATTCCTGATTCATCATTCCTGATTCCTGATTCATCATTCCTGATTCATCATTCCTGATTCATCATTCCTGATTCCTGACTCATCATTCATCATTCCTGATTCCTGATTCCTGATTCATCATTCCTGATTCATCATTCATCATTCCTGATTCATCATTCCTTATTCCTGATTCATCATTCCTGATTCCTGATTCATCATTCATCATTCCTGATTCATCATTCATCATTCCTGATTCGTCATTCATCATTCCTGATTCATCATTCCTGATTCCTGATTCCTGATTCATCATTCCTGATTCCTGATTCCTGATTCATCATTCCTGATTCATCATTCCTGATTCATCATTCATCATTCCTGATTCATCATTCCTGATTCCTGATTCATCATTCCTGATTCCTGATTCATCATTCCTGATTCCTGATTCATCTTTCCTGATTCCTGATTCATCATTCCTGATTCCTGATTCATCATTCCTGATTCATGATTCACGATTCCTGATTCCTGATTCATCATTCTTCTTTCCTGATTCATCATTCCTGATTCCTGATTCATCATTCCTGATTCCTGATTCATCATTCCTCATTCCTGATTCATCAATCCTGAATACTGATTCATCATTCATCATTCCTGATTCATCATTCCTGATTCCTGATTCCTGATTCATCATTCCTTGATTCCTGACTCATCATTCATCATTCCTGATTCCTGATTCCTGATTCATCATTCCTGATTCATCATTCATCATTCCTGATTCATCATTCCTTATTCCTGATTCATCATTCCTGATTCATCATTCATCATTCCTGATTCATCATTCATCATTCCTGATTCATCATTCATTATTCCTGATTCATCATTCATCATTCCTGATTCATCATTCCTGATTCCTGATTCATCATTCCTGAATCCTGATTCATCATTCCTGATTCATCATTTCTGATTCCTGATTCCCGATTCATCATTCATGATTCCTGATTCATCATTCCTCATTCCTGATTCCTGATTCATCATTCCTGATTCCTGATTCATCATTCCTGATTCATGATTCACGATTCCTGATTCCTGATTCATAATTCCTCTTTCCTGATTCATCATTCCTGATTCCTGATTCATCATTCCTGATTCCTGATTCATCATTCCTCATTCCTGATTCATCAATCCTCATTCCTGATTCATCATTCCTCATTCCTGATTGATCATTCCTCATTCCTGATACATCATTCCTGATTCCTGATTCATCATTCCTTATTCCTGATTAATCACTCCTGATTCCTGATTCCTGATTAATCACTCCTGATTCCTGATTCCTGATTCATCATTCCTGATTCCTGATTCATCATTGCTGATTCCTGATTCATCATTCATCATTCCTGATTCATCATTCCTGATTCCTGACTCATCATTCATCATTTCTGATTCCTGATTCATCATTCATCATTCCTGATTCATCATTCATCATTCCTGATTCATCATTCCTTATTCCTGATTCATCATTCCAGATTCCTGATTCATCATTCCTGATTCATCATTCCTGATTCCTGACTCATCATTCATCATTCCTGATTCCTGATTCCTGATTCATCATTCCTGATTCATCATTTCTGATTCCTGATTCCCGATTCATCATTCCTGATTCCTGATTCATCATTCCTCATTCCTGATTCCTGATTCATCATTCCTGATTCCTGATTCATCATTCCTGATTCATGATTCACGATTCCTGATTCCTGATTCATCATTCCTCTTTCCTGATTCATCATTCCTGATTCCTGATTCATCATTCCTGATTCCTGATTCATGATTCCTCATTCCTGATTCATCAATCCTCATTCCTGATTCATCATTCCTCATTCCTGATTGATCATTCCTCATTCCTGATACATCATTCCTGATTCCTGATTCATCATTCCTTATTCCTGATTAATCACTCCTGATTCCTGATTCCTGATTCATCATTCCTGATTCCTGATTCATCATTGCTGATTCCTGATTCTTCATTCATCATTCCTGATTCCTGATTCATCATTCCTGATTCATCATTCCTGATTCCTGACTCATCATTCATCATTCCTGATTCATCATTCCTGATTCCTGATTCATCATTGCTGATTCCTGATTCCTGATTCATCATTCCAGATTCCTGATTCATCATTCCTGATTCATCATTCCTGATTCCTGACTCATCATTCATCATTCCTGATTCCTGATTCCTGATTCATCATTCCTGATTCATCATTCATCATTCCTGATTCATTATTCCTGATTCCTGATTCATCATTCCTGAATCCTGATTCATCATTCCTGATTCGTCATTTCTGATTCCTGATTCCCGATTCATCATTCCTGATTCCTGATTCATCATTCCTCATTCCTGATTCCTGATTCATCATTCCTGATTCCTGATTCATCATTCCTGATTCATGATTCACGATTCCTGATTCCTGATTCATCATTCCTCTTTCCTGATTCATCATTCCTGATTCGTCATTTCTGATTCCTGATTCCTGATTCATCATTCCTGATTCCTGATTCATCATTCCTGATTCATGATTCACGATTCCTGATTCCTGATTCATCATTCTTCTTTCCTGATTCATCATTCCTGATTCATCATTCCTGATTCCTGATTCATCATTCCTCATTCCTGATTCATCAATCCTGAATACTGATTCATCATTCATCATTCCTGATTAATCACTCCTGATTCCTGATTCCTGATTCATCATTCCTGATTCCTGATTCATCATTGCTGATTCCTGATTCATCATTCATCATTCCTGATTCCTGATTCATCATTCCTGATTCCTGATTCATCATTCCTGATTCCTGATTCATCATTCCTGATTCATGATTCACGATTCCTGATTCCTGATTCATAATTCCTCTTTCCTGATTCATCATTCCTGATTCCTGATTCATCATTCCTGATTCCTGATTCATCATTCCTCATTCCTGATTCATCAATCCTCATTCCTGATTCATCATTCCTCATTCCTGATTGATCATTCCTCATTCCTGATACATCATTCCTGATTCCTGATTCATCATTCCTTATTCCTGATTAATCACTCCTGATTCCTGATTCCTGATTCATCATTCCTGATTCCTGATTCATCATTGCTGATTCCTGATTCATCATTCATCATTCCTGATTCCTGATTCATCATTCCTGATTCATCATTCCTGATTCCTGACTCATCATTCATCATTTCTGATTCCTGATTCATCATTCATCATTCCTGATTCATCATTCATCATTCCTGATTCATCATTCCTGATTCCTGATTCATCATTCCAGATTCCTGATTCATCATTCCTGATTCATCATTCCTGATTCCTGACTCATCATTCATCATTCCTGATTCCTGATTCCTGATTCATCATTCCTGATTCATCATTTCTGATTCCTGATTCCCGATTCATCATTCATGATTCCTGATTCATCATTCCTCATTCCTGATTCCTGATTCATCATTCCTGATTCCTGATTCATCATTCCTGATTCATGATTCACGATTCCTGATTCCTGATTCATCATTCCTCTTTCCTGATTCATCATTCCTGATTCCTGATTCATCATTCCTGATTCCTGATTCATGATTCCTCATTCCTGATTCATCAATCCTCATTCCTGATTCATCATTCCTCATTCCTGATTGATCATTCCTCATTCCTGATACATCATTCCTGATTCCTGATTCATCATTCCTTATTCCTGATTAATCACTCCTGATTCCTGATTCCTGATTCATCATTCCTGATTCCTGATTCATCATTGCTGATTCCTGATTCATCATTCATCATTCCTGATTCCTGATTCATCATTCCTGATTCATCATTCCTGATTCCTGACTCATCATTCATCATTCCTGATTCATCATTCCTGATTCCTGATTCATCATTGCTGATTCCTGATTCCTGATTCATCATTCCAGATTCCTGATTCATCATTCCTGATTCATCATTCCTGATTCCTGACTCATCATTCATCATTCCTGATTCCTGATTCCTGATTCATCATTCCTGATTCATCATTCATCATTCCTGATTCATCATTTCTGATTCCTGATTCCCGATTCATCATTCATGATTCCTGATTCATCATTCCTCATTCCTGATTCCTGATTCATCATTCCTGATTCCTGATTCATCATTCCTGATTCATGATTCACGATTCCTGATTCCTGATTCATCATTCCTCTTTCCTGATTCATCATTCCTGATTCCTGATTCATCATTCCTGATTCCTGATTCATCATTCCTTATTCCTGATTCATCATTCCAGATTCCTGATTCATCATTCATCATTCCTGATTCATCATTCCTGATTCCTGACTCATCATTCATCATTCCTGATTCATCATTCCTTATTCCTGATTCATCATTCCTGAATACTGATTCATCATTCATCATTCCTGATTCATCATTCCTGATTCCTGATTCGTCATTGCTGATTCCTGATTCATCATTGCTGATTCCTGATTCATCATCGCTGATTCAGCATTCATCATTCCTGATTCATCATTCCTGATTCCTGATTCATCATTCATCATTCCTGATTCATCATTCCAGATTCCTGATTCATCATTCCTGATTCATCATTCATCATTCCTGATTCATCATTCATCATTCCTGATTCCTGATTCCTGATTCATCATTCCTGATTCATCATTCATCATTCCTGATTCATCATTCCTTATTCCTGATTCATCATTCCTGATTCCTGATTCATCATTCATCATTCCTGATTCATCATTCATCATTCCTGATTCGTCATTCATCATTCCTGATTCATCATTCCTGATTCCTGATTCATCATTCATCATTCCTGATTCATCATTCCTTATTCCTGATTCATCATTCCAGATTCCTGATTCATCATTCATCATTCCTGATTCATCATTCCTGATTCCTGACTCATCATTCATCATTCCTGATTCATCATTCCTTATTCCTGATTCATCATTCCTGAATACTGATTCATCATTCATCATTCCTGATTCATCATTCCTGATTCCTGATTCGTCATTCCTGATTCCTGATTCATCATTGCTGATTCCTGATTCATCATCGCTGATTCAGCATTCATCATTCCTGATTCATCATTCCTGATTCCTGATTCATCATTCATCATTCCTGATTCATCATTCCAGATTCCTGATTCATCATTCCTGATTCATCATTCATCATTCCTGATTCATCATTCATCATTCCTGATTCCTGATTCCTGATTCATCATTCCTGATTCATCATTCATCATTCCTGATTCATCATTCCTTATTCCTGATTCATCATTCCTGATTCCTGATTCATCATTCATCATTCCTGATTCATCATTCATCATTCCTGATTCGTCATTCATCATTCCTGATTCATCATTCCTGATTCCTGATTCCTGATTCATCATTCCTGATTCCTGATTCCTGATTCATCATTCCTGATTCATCATTCATCATTCCTGATTCATCATTCCTGATTCCTGATTCATCATTCCTGATTCATCATTCATCATTCCTGATTCATCATTCATCATTCCTGATTCATCATTCCTGATTCCTGATTCATCATTCCTGATTCATCATTCCTGATTCATCATTCATCATTCCTGATTCATTATTTCTGATTCATCATTCCTGATTCATCATTCATCATTCCTGATTCATCATTCATCATTCCTGATTCATCATTTCTGATTCCTGATTCGTCATTCATCATTCCTGATTCATCATTCATCATTCCTCATTCCTGATTCCTGATTCATCATTCCTGATTCCTGAATCCTGATTCATCATTCCTGATTCATCATTCCTGATTCATCATTCATCATTCCTGATTCATCATTCCTGATTCCTGATTCGTCATTCATCATTCCTGATTCATCATTCCTGATTCCTGATTCCTGATTCATCATTCCTGATTCCTGATTCCTGATTCATCATTCCTGATTCCTGACTCATCATTCATCATTCCTGATTCCTGATTCCTGATTCATCATTCCTGATTCATCATTCATCATTCCTGATTCATCATTCCTTATTCCTGATTCATCATTCCTGATTCATCATTCATCATTCCTGATTCCTGATTCCTGATTCATCATTCCTGATTCATCATTCATCATTCCTGATTCATCATTCCTTATTCCTGATTCATCATTCCTGATTCATCATTCATCATTCCTGATTCATCATTCATCATTCCTGATTCATCATTCATCATTCCTGATTCATCATTCATCATTCCTGATTCATTATTCCTGATTCCTGATTCATCATTCCTGAATCCTGATTCATCATTCCTGATTCGTCATTTCTGATTCCTGATTCCCGATTCATCATTCATGATTCCTGATTCATCATTCCTCATTCCTGATTCCTGATTCATCATTCCTGATTCCTGATTCATCATTCCTGATTCATGATTCACGATTCCTGATTCCTGATTCATCATTCCTCTTTCCTGATTCATCATTCCTGATTCGTCATTTCTGATTCCTGATTCCCGATTCATCATTCATGATTCCTGATTCATCATTCCTCATTCCTGATTCCTGATTCATCATTCCTGATTCCTGATTCATCATTCCTGATTCATCATTCCTGATTCATCATTCCTGATTCCTGACTCATCATTCATCATTCCTGATTCCTGATTCCTGATTCATCATTCCTGATTCATCATTCATCATTCCTGATTCATCATTCCTTATTCCTGATTCATCATTCCTGATTCCTGATTCATCATTCATCATTCCTGATTCATCATTCATCATTCCTGATTCGTCATTCATCATTCCTGATTCATCATTCCTGATTCCTGATTCCTGATTCATCATTCCTGATTCCTGATTCCTGATTCATCATTCCTGATTCATCATTCCTGATTCATCATTCATCATTCCTGATTCATCATTCCTGATTCCTGATTCATCATTCCTGATTCCTGATTCATCATTCCTGATTCCTGATTCATCTTTCCTGATTCCTGATTCATCATTCCTGATTCCTGATTCATCATTCCTGATTCATGATTCACGATTCCTGATTCCTGATTCATCATTCTTCTTTCCTGATTCATCATTCCTGATTCCTGATTCATCATTCCTGATTCCTGATTCATCATTCCTCATTCCTGATTCATCAATCCTGAATACTGATTCATCATTCATCATTCCTGATTCATCATTCCTGATTCCTGATTCCTGATTCATCATTCCTTGATTCCTGACTCATCATTCATCATTCCTGATTCCTGATTCCTGATTCATCATTCCTGATTCATCATTCATCATTCCTGATTCATCATTCCTTATTCCTGATTCATCATTCCTGATTCATCATTCATCATTCCTGATTCATCATTCATCATTCCTGATTCATCATTCATCATTCCTGATTCATCATTCATCATTCCTGATTCATCATTCCTGATTCCTGATTCATCATTCCTGAATCCTGATTCATCATTCCTGATTCATCATTTCTGATTCCTGATTCCCGATTCATCATTCATGATTCCTGATTCATCATTCCTCATTCCTGATTCCTGATTCATCATTCCTGATTCCTGATTCATCATTCCTGATTCATGATTCACGATTCCTGATTCCTGATTCATAATTCCTCTTTCCTGATTCATCATTCCTGATTCCTGATTCATCATTCCTGATTCCTGATTCATCATTCCTCATTCCTGATTCATCAATCCTCATTCCTGATTCATCATTCCTCATTCCTGATTGATCATTCCTCATTCCTGATACATCATTCCTGATTCCTGATTCATCATTCCTTATTCCTGATTAATCACTCCTGATTCCTGATTCCTGATTAATCACTCCTGATTCCTGATTCCTGATTCATCATTCCTGATTCCTGATTCATCATTGCTGATTCCTGATTCATCATTCATCATTCCTGATTCATCATTCCTGATTCCTGACTCATCATTCATCATTTCTGATTCCTGATTCATCATTCATCATTCCTGATTCATCATTCATCATTCCTGATTCATCATTCCTGATTCCTGATTCATCATTCCAGATTCCTGATTCATCATTCCTGATTCATCATTCCTGATTCCTGACTCATCATTCATCATTCCTGATTCCTGATTCCTGATTCATCATTCCTGATTCATCATTTCTGATTCCTGATTCCCGATTCATCATTCCTGATTCCTGATTCATCATTCCTCATTCCTGATTCCTGATTCATCATTCCTGATTCCTGATTCATCATTCCTGATTCATGATTCACGATTCCTGATTCCTGATTCATCATCCCTCTTTCCTGATTCATCATTCCTGATTCCTGATTCATCATTCCTGATTCCTGATTCATGATTCCTCATTCCTGATTCATCAATCCTCATTCCTGATTCATCATTCCTCATTCCTGATTGATCATTCCTCATTCCTGATACATCATTCCTGATTCCTGATTCATCATTCCTTATTCCTGATTAATCACTCCTGATTCCTGATTCCTGATTCATCATTCCTGATTCCTGATTCATCATTGCTGATTCCTGATTCTTCATTCATCATTCCTGATTCCTGATTCATCATTCCTGATTCATCATTCCTGATTCCTGACTCATCATTCATCATTCCTGATTCATCATTCCTGATTCCTGATTCATCATTGCTGATTCCTGATTCCTGATTCATCATTCCAGATTCCTGATTCATCATTCCTGATTCATCATTCCTGATTCCTGACTCATCATTCATCATTCCTGATTCCTGATTCCTGATTCATCATTCCTGATTCATCATTCATCATTCCTGATTCATTATTCCTGATTCCTGATTCATCATTCCTGAATCCTGATTCATCATTCCTGATTCGTCATTTCTGATTCCTGATTCCCGATTCATCATTCCTGATTCCTGATTCATCATTCCTCATTCCTGATTCCTGATTCATCATTCCTGATTCCTGATTCATCATTCCTGATTCATGATTCACGATTCCTGATTCCTGATTCATCATTCCTCTTTCCTGATTCATCATTCCTGATTCGTCATTTCTGATTCCTGATTCCTGATTCATCATTCCTGATTCCTGATTCATCATTCCTGATTCATGATTCACGATTCCTGATTCCTGATTCATCATTCTTCTTTCCTGATTCATCATTCCTGATTCATCATTCCTGATTCCTGATTCATCATTCCTCATTCCTGATTCATCAATCCTGAATACTGATTCATCATTCATCATTCCTGATTAATCACTCCTGATTCCTGATTCCTGATTCATCATTCCTGATTCCTGATTCATCATTGCTGATTCCTGATTCATCATTCATCATTCCTGATTCCTGATTCATCATTCCTGATTCCTGATTCATCATTCCTGATTCCTGATTCATCATTCCTGATTCATGATTCACGATTCCTGATTCCTGATTCATAATTCCTCTTTCCTGATTCATCATTCCTGATTCCTGATTCATCATTCCTGATTCCTGATTCATCATTCCTCATTCCTGATTCATCAATCCTCATTCCTGATTCATCATTCCTCATTCCTGATTGATCATTCCTCATTCCTGATACATCATTCCTGATTCCTGATTCATCATTCCTTATTCCTGATTAATCACTCCTGATTCCTGATTCCTGATTCATCATTCCTGATTCCTGATTCATCATTGCTGATTCCTGATTCATCATTCATCATTCCTGATTCCTGATTCATCATTCCTGATTCATCATTCCTGATTCCTGACTCATCATTCATCATTTCTGATTCCTGATTCATCATTCATCATTCCTGATTCATCATTCATCATTCCTGATTCATCATTCCTGATTCCTGATTCATCATTCCAGATTCCTGATTCATCATTCCTGATTCATCATTCCTGATTCCTGACTCATCATTCATCATTCCTGATTCCTGATTCCTGATTCATCATTCCTGATTCATCATTTCTGATTCCTGATTCCCGATTCATCATTCATGATTCCTGATTCATCATTCCTCATTCCTGATTCCTGATTCATCATTCCTGATTCCTGATTCATCATTCCTGATTCATGATTCACGATTCCTGATTCCTGATTCATCATTCCTCTTTCCTGATTCATCATTCCTGATTCCTGATTCATCATTCCTGATTCCTGATTCATGATTCCTCATTCCTGATTCATCAATCCTCATTCCTGATTCATCATTCCTCATTCCTGATTGATCATTCCTCATTCCTGATACATCATTCCTGATTCCTGATTCATCATTCCTTATTCCTGATTAATCACTCCTGATTCCTGATTCCTGATTCATCATTCCTGATTCCTGATTCATCATTGCTGATTCCTGATTCATCATTCATCATTCCTGATTCCTGATTCATCATTCCTGATTCATCATTCCTGATTCCTGACTCATCATTCATCATTCCTGATTCATCATTCCTGATTCCTGATTCATCATTGCTGATTCCTGATTCCTGATTCATCATTCCAGATTCCTGATTCATCATTCCTGATTCATCATTCCTGATTCCTGACTCATCATTCATCATTCCTGATTCCTGATTCCTGATTCATCATTCCTGATTCATCATTCATCATTCATCATTCCTGATTCATCATTCCTGATTCCTGACTCATCATACCTGATTCATGATTCATGATTCATCATTCCTGATTCATCATTCCTGATTCCTGATTCATCATTCATCATTCCTGATTCATCATTCCTGATTCCTGACTCATCATTCCTGATTCATGATTCATCATTCATCATTCCTGATTCATCATTCATCATTCCTGATTCCTGATTCATCATTCCTGATTCATCATTCCTGATTCCTGACTCATCATTCCTGATTCATGATTCATCATTCATCATTCCTGATTCATCATTCCTGATTCCTGATTCATCATTCCTGAATGCTGATTCCTGATTCATCATTCCTGATTCATCATTCCTGATTCCTGACTCATCATTCATCATTCCTGATTCCTGATTCCTGATTCATCATTCATCATTCTTGATTCATCATTCATCATTCCTGATTGAACATTCCTGATTCCTGATTCATCATTCCAGATTCCTGATTCATCATTCCTGATTCATCATTCCTGATTCATCATTCCTGATTCCTGACTCATCATTCATCATTCCTGATTCCTGATTCCTGATTCATCATTCCTGATTCATCATTCATCATTCCTGATTCATCATTCCTTATTCCTGATTCATCATTCCTGATTCCTGATTCATCATTCATCATTCCTGATTCATCATTCATCATTCCTGATTCGTCATTCATCATTCCTGATTCATCATTTCTGATTCCTGATTCCTGATTCATCATTCCTGATTCCTGATTCCTGATTCATCATTCCTGATTCATCATTCCTGATTCATCATTCATCATTCCTGATTCATCATTCCTGATTCCTGATTCATCATTCCTGATTCCTGATTCATCATTCCTGATTCCTGATTCATCATTCCTGATTCCTGATTCATCATTCCTGATTCCTGATTCATCATTCCTGATTCATGATTCACGATTCCTGATTCCTGATTCATCATTCCTCTTTCCTGATTCATCATTCCTGATTCCTGATTCATCATTCCTGATTCCTGATTCATCATTCCTCATTCCTGATTCATCAATCCTCATTCCTGATTCATCATTCCTCATTCCTGATTGATCATTCCTCATTCCTGATTGATCATTCGTCATTCCTGATTCATCATTCCTGATTCCTGATTCATCATTCCTGATTCCTGATTCATCACTCCTGATTCCTGATTCATCATTCCTGATTCCTGATTTATCATTGCTGATTCCTGACTCATCATTCATCATTCCTGATTCATCATTCCTGATTCCTGATTCATCATTCCTGATTCCTGATTCATCATTCATCATTCCTGATTCATCATTCCTTATTCCTGATTCATCATTCCTGATTCCTGATTCATCATTCATCATTCCTGATTCATCATTCCTGATTCCTGACTCATCATTCATCATTCCTGATTCATCATTCCTTATTCCTGATTCATCATTCCTGAATACTGATTCATCATTCATCATTCCTGATTGATCATTCCTGATTCCTGATTCGTCATTCCTGATTCTTGATTCATCATTGCTGATTCCTGATTCATCATTGCTGATTCCTGATTCATCATTCATCATTCCTGATTCCTGATTCATCATTCCTGATTCATCATTCCTGATTCCTGACTCATCATACCTGATTCATGATTCATGATTCATCATTCCTGATTCATCATTCCTGATTCCTGATTCATCATTCATCATTCCTGATTCATCATTCCTTATTCCTGATTCATCATTCCTGATTCCTGATTCATCATTGCTGATTCCTGATTCATCATTCATCATTCCTGATTCCTGATTCATCATTCCTGATTCATCATTCCTGATTCCTGACTCATCATTCCTGATTCATGATTCATCATTCATCATTCCTGATTCATCATTCCTGATTCCTGATTCATCATTCCTGAATGCTGATTCCTGATTCATCATTCCTGATTCATCATTCCTGATTCCTGACTCATCATTCATCATTCCTGATTCCTGATTCCTGATTCATCATTCATCATTCCTGATTCATCATTCCTTATTCCTGATTCATCATTCCTGATTCATCATTCATCATTCCTGATTCCTGATTCCTGATTCATCATTCCTGATTCATCATTCATCATTCCTGATTCATCATTCCTTATTCCTGATTCATCATTCCTGATTCATCATTCATCATTCCTGATTCATCATTCATCATTCCTGATTCATCATTCATCATTCCTGATTCATCATTCATCATTCCTGATTCATTATTCCTGATTCCTGATTCATCATTCCTGAATCCTGATTCATCATTCCTGATTCGTCATTTCTGATTCCTGATTCCCGATTCATCATTCCTGATTCCTGATTCATCATTCCTCATTCCTGATTCCTGATTCATCATTCCTGATTCCTGATTCATCATTCCTGATTCATGATTCACGATTCCTGATTCCTGATTCATCATTCCTCTTTCCTGATTCATCATTCCTGATTCGTCATTTCTGATTCCTGATTCCCGATTCATCATTCATGATTCCTGATTCATCATTCCTCATTCCTGATTCCTGATTCATCATTCCTGATTCCTGATTCATCATTCCTGATTCATGATTCACGATTCCTGATTCCTGATTCATCATTCCTCTTTCCTGATTCATCATTCCTGATTCCTGATTCATCATTCCTGATTCCTGATTCATGATTCCTCATTCCTGATTCATCAATCCTCATTCCTGATTCATCATTCCTCATTCCTGATTGATCATTCCTCATTCCTGATACATCATTCCTGATTCCTGATTCATCATTCCTTATTCCTGATTAATCACTCCTGATTCCTGATTCCTGATTCATCATTCCTGATTCCTGATTCATCATTGCTGATTCCTGATTCATCATTCATCATTCCTGATTCCTGATTCATCATTCCTGATTCATCATTCCTGATTCCTGACTCATCATACCTGATTCATGATTCATGATTCATCATTCCTGATTCATCATTCCTGATTCCTGATTCATCATTCATCATTCCTGATTCATCATTCCTGATTCATGATTCACGATTCCTGATTCCTGATTCATCATTCCTCTTTCCTGATTCATCATTCCTGATTCGTCATTTCTGATTCCTGATTCCCGATTCATCATTCATGATTCCTGATTCCTGATTCATCATTCCTGATTCATGATTCACGATTCCTGATTCCTGATTCATCATTCCTCTTTCCTGATTCATCATTCCTGATTCATCATTCCTTATTCCTGATTAATCACTCCTGATTCCTGATTCCTGATTCATCATTCCTGATTCCTGATTCATCATTGCTGATTCCTGATTCATCATTCATCATTCCTGATTCCTGATTCATCATTCCTGATTCATCATTCCTGATTCCTGACTCATCATACCTGATTCATGATTCATGATTCATCATTCCTGATTCATCATTCCTGATTCCTGATTCATCATTCATCATTCCTGATTCATCATTCCTGATTCCTGACTCATCATTCCTGATTCATGATTCATCATTCATCATTCCTGATTCATCATTCATCATTCCTGATTCCTGATTCATCATTCCTGATTCATCATTCCTGATTCCTGACTCATCATTCCTGATTCATGATTCATCATTCATCATTCCTGATTCATCATTCCTGATTCCTGATTCATCATTCCTGAATGCTGATTCCTGATTCATCATTCCTGATTCATCATTCCTGATTCCTGACTCATCATTCATCATTCCTGATTCCTGATTCCTGATTCATCATTCATCATTCTTGATTCATCATTCATCATTCCTGATTGAACATTCCTGATTCCTGATTCATCATTCCAGATTCCTGATTCATCATTCCTGATTCATCATTCCTGATTCATCATTCCTGATTCCTGACTCATCATTCATCATTCCTGATTCCTGATTCCTGATTCATCATTCCTGATTCATCATTCATCATTCCTGATTCATCATTCCTTATTCCTGATTCATCATTCCTGATTCCTGATTCATCATTCATCATTCCTGATTCATCATTCATCATTCCTGATTCGTCATTCATCATTCCTGATTCATCATTTCTGATTCCTGATTCCTGATTCATCATTCCTGATTCCTGATTCCTGATTCATCATTCCTGATTCATCATTCCTGATTCATCATTCATCATTCCTGATTCATCATTCCTGATTCCTGATTCATCATTCCTGATTCCTGATTCATCATTCCTGATTCCTGATTCATCATTCCTGATTCCTGATTCATCATTCCTGATTCCTGATTCATCATTCCTGATTCATGATTCACGATTCCTGATTCCTGATTCATCATTCCTCTTTCCTGATTCATCATTCCTGATTCCTGATTCATCATTCCTGATTCCTGATTCATCATTCCTCATTCCTGATTCATCAATCCTCATTCCTGATTCATCATTCCTCATTCCTGATTGATCATTCCTCATTCCTGATTGATCATTCGTCATTCCTGATTCATCATTCCTGATTCCTGATTCATCATTCCTGATTCCTGATTCATCACTCCTGATTCCTGATTCATCATTCCTGATTCCTGATTTATCATTGCTGATTCCTGACTCATCATTCATCATTCCTGATTCATCATTCCTGATTCCTGATTCATCATTCCTGATTCCTGATTCATCATTCATCATTCCTGATTCATCATTCCTTATTCCTGATTCATCATTCCTGATTCCTGATTCATCATTCATCATTCCTGATTCATCATTCCTGATTCCTGACTCATCATTCATCATTCCTGATTCATCATTCCTTATTCCTGATTCATCATTCCTGAATACTGATTCATCATTCATCATTCCTGATTGATCATTCCTGATTCCTGATTCGTCATTCCTGATTCTTGATTCATCATTGCTGATTCCTGATTCATCATTGCTGATTCCTGATTCATCATTCATCATTCCTGATTCCTGATTCATCATTCCTGATTCATCATTCCTGATTCCTGACTCATCATACCTGATTCATGATTCATGATTCATCATTCCTGATTCATCATTCCTGATTCCTGATTCATCATTCATCATTCCTGATTCATCATTCCTTATTCCTGATTCATCATTCCTGATTCCTGATTCATCATTGCTGATTCCTGATTCATCATTCATCATTCCTGATTCCTGATTCATCATTCCTGATTCATCATTCCTGATTCCTGACTCATCATTCCTGATTCATGATTCATCATTCATCATTCCTGATTCATCATTCCTGATTCCTGATTCATCATTCCTGAATGCTGATTCCTGATTCATCATTCCTGATTCATCATTCCTGATTCCTGACTCATCATTCATCATTCCTGATTCCTGATTCCTGATTCATCATTCATCATTCCTGATTCATCATTCCTTATTCCTGATTCATCATTCCTGATTCATCATTCATCATTCCTGATTCCTGATTCCTGATTCATCATTCCTGATTCATCATTCATCATTCCTGATTCATCATTCCTTATTCCTGATTCATCATTCCTGATTCATCATTCATCATTCCTGATTCATCATTCATCATTCCTGATTCATCATTCATCATTCCTGATTCATCATTCATCATTCCTGATTCATTATTCCTGATTCCTGATTCATCATTCCTGAATCCTGATTCATCATTCCTGATTCGTCATTTCTGATTCCTGATTCCCGATTCATCATTCCTGATTCCTGATTCATCATTCCTCATTCCTGATTCCTGATTCATCATTCCTGATTCCTGATTCATCATTCCTGATTCATGATTCACGATTCCTGATTCCTGATTCATCATTCCTCTTTCCTGATTCATCATTCCTGATTCGTCATTTCTGATTCCTGATTCCCGATTCATCATTCATGATTCCTGATTCATCATTCCTCATTCCTGATTCCTGATTCATCATTCCTGATTCCTGATTCATCATTCCTGATTCATCATTCCTGATCCATCATTCCTGATTCCTGACTCATCATTCATCATTCCTGATTCCTGATTCCTGATTCATCATTCCTGATTCATCATTCATCATTCCTGATTCATCATTCCTTATTCCTGATTCATCATTCCTGATTCCTGATTCATCATTCATCATTCCTGATTCATCATTCATCATTCCTGATTCGTCATTCATCATTCCTGATTCATCATTCCTGATTCCTGATTCCTGATTCATCATTCCTGATTCCTGATTCCTGATTCATCATTCCTGATTCATCATTCCTGATTCATCATTCATCATTCCTGATTCATCATTCCTGATTCCTGATTCATCATTCCTGATTCCTGATTCATCATTCCTGATTCCTGATTCATCTTTCCTGATTCCTGATTCATCATTCCTGATTCCTGATTCATCATTCCTGATTCATGATTCACGATTCCTGATTCCTGATTCATCATTCTTCTTTCCTGATTCATCATTCCTGATTCCTGATTCATCATTCCTGATTCCTGATTCATCATTCCTCATTCCTGATTCATCAATCCTGAATACTGATTCATCATTCATCATTCCTGATTCATCATTCCTGATTCCTGATTCCTGATTCATCATTCCTTGATTCCTGACTCATCATTCATCATTCCTGATTCCTGATTCCTGATTCATCATTCCTGATTCATCATTCATCATTCCTGATTCATCATTCCTTATTCCTGATTCATCATTCCTGATTCATCATTCATCATTCCTGATTCATCATTCATCATTCCTGATTCATCATTCATCATTCCTGATTCATCATTCATCATTCCTGATTCATCATTCCTGATTCCTGATTCATCATTCCTGAATCCTGATTCATCATTCCTGATTCATCATTTCTGATTCCTGATTCCCGATTCATCATTCATGATTCCTGATTCATCATTCCTCATTCCTGATTCCTGATTCATCATTCCTGATTCCTGATTCATCATTCCTGATTCATGATTCACGATTCCTGATTCCTGATTCATAATTCCTCTTTCCTGATTCATCATTCCTGATTCCTGATTCATCATTCCTGATTCCTGATTCATCATTCCTCATTCCTGATTCATCAATCCTCATTCCTGATTCATCATTCCTCATTCCTGATTGATCATTCCTCATTCCTGATACATCATTCCTGATTCCTGATTCATCATTCCTTATTCCTGATTAATCACTCCTGATTCCTGATTCCTGATTAATCACTCCTGATTCCTGATTCCTGATTCATCATTCCTGATTCCTGATTCATCATTGCTGATTCCTGATTCATCATTCATCATTCCTGATTCCTGATTCATCATTCCTGATTCATCATTCCTGATTCCTGACTCATCATTCATCATTTCTGATTCCTGATTCATCATTCATCATTCCTGATTCATCATTCATCATTCCTGATTCATCATTCCTGATTCCTGATTCATCATTCCAGATTCCTGATTCATCATTCCTGATTCATCATTCCTGATTCCTGACTCATCATTCATCATTCCTGATTCCTGATTCCTGATTCATCATTCCTGATTCATCATTTCTGATTCCTGATTCCCGATTCATCATTCATGATTCCTGATTCATCATTCCTCATTCCTGATTCCTGATTCATCATTCCTGATTCCTGATTCATCATTCCTGATTCATGATTCACGATTCCTGATTCCTGATTCATCATTCCTCTTTCCTGATTCATCATTCCTGATTCCTGATTCATCATTCCTGATTCCTGATTCATGATTCCTCATTCCTGATTCATCAATCCTCATTCCTGATTCATCATTCCTCATTCCTGATTGATCATTCCTCATTCCTGATACATCATTCCTGATTCCTGATTCATCATTCCTTATTCCTGATTAATCACTCCTGATTCCTGATTCCTGATTCATCATTCCTGATTCCTGATTCATCATTGCTGATTCCTGATTCATCATTCATCATTCCTGATTCCTGATTCATCATTCCTGATTCATCATTCCTGATTCCTGACTCATCATTCATCATTCCTGATTCATCATTCCTGATTACTGATTCATCATTGCTGATTCCTGATTCCTGATTCATCATTCCAGATTCCTGATTCATCATTCCTGATTCATCATTCCTGATTCCTGACTCATCATTCATCATTCCTGATTCCTGATTCCTGATTCATCATTCCTGATTCATCATTCATCATTCCTGATTCATCATTTCTGATTCCTGATTCCCGATTCATCATTCATGATTCCTGATTCATCATTCCTCATTCCTGATTCCTGATTCATCATTCCTGATTCCTGATTCATCATTCCTGATTCATGATTCACGATTCCTGATTCCTGATTCATCATTCCTCTTTCCTGATTCATCATTCCTGATTCCTGATTCATCATTCCTGATTCCTGATTCATGATTCCTCATTCCTGATTCATCAATCCTCATTCCTGATTCATCATTCCTCATTCCTGATTGATCATTCCTCATTCCTGATACATCATTCCTGATTCCTGATTCATCATTCCTTATTCCTGATTAATCACTCCTGATTCCTGATTCCTGATTCATCATTCCTGATTCCTGATTCATCATTGCTGATTCCTGATTCATCATTCATCATTCCTGATTCCTGATTCATCATTCCTGATTCATCATTCCTGATTCCTGACTCATCATACCTGATTCATGATTCATGATTCATCATTCCTGATTCATCATTCCTGATTCCTGATTCATCATTCATCATTCCTGATTCATCATTCCTGATTCCTGACTCATCATTCCTGATTCCTGATTCATCATTCATCATTCCTGATTCATCATTCATCATTCCTGATTCCTGATTCATCATTCCTGATTCATCATTCCTGATTCCTGACTCATCATTCCTGATTCATGATTCATCATTCATCATTCCTGATTCATCATTCCTGATTCCTGATTCATCATTCCTGAATGCTGATTCCTGATTCATCATTCCTGATTCATCATTCCTGATTCCTGACTCATCATTCATCATTCCTGATTCCTGATTCCTGATTCATCATTCATCATTCTTGATTCATCATTCATCATTCCTGATTCATCATTCCTGATTCCTGATTCCTGATTCATCATTCCTGATTCATCATTCCTGATTCATCATTCATCATTCCTGATTCATTATTTCTGATTCATCATTCCTGATTCATCATTCATCATTCCTGATTCATCATTCATCATTCCTGATTCCTGATTCGTCATTCATCATTCCTGATTCATCATTCATCATTCCTCATTCCTGATTCCTGATTCATCATTCCTGATTCCTGAATCCTGATTCATCATTCCTGATTCATCATTCCTGATTCATCATTCATCATTCCTGATTCATCATTCCTGATTCCTGATTCGTCATTCATCATTCCTGATTCATCATTCCTGATTCCTGATTCCTGATTCATCATTCCTGATTCCTGATTCCTGATTCATCATTCCTGATTCCTGACTCATCATTCATCATTCCTGATTCCTGATTCCTGATTCATCATTCCTGATTCATCATTCATCATTCCTGATTCATCATTCCTTATTCCTGATTCATCATTCCTGATTCATCATTCATCATTCCTGATTCCTGATTCCTGATTCATCATTCCTGATTCATCATTCATCATTCCTGATTCATCATTCCTTATTCCTGATTCATCATTCCTGATTCATCATTCATCATTCCTGATTCATCATTCATCATTCCTGATTCATCATTCATCATTCCTGATTCATCATTCATCATTCCTGATTCATTATTCCTGATTCCTGATTCATCATTCCTGAATCCTGATTCATCATTCCTGATTCGTCATTTCTGATTCCTGATTCCCGATTCATCATTCATGATTCCTGATTCATCATTCCTCATTCCTGATTCCTGATTCATCATTCCTGATTCCTGATTCATCATTCCTGATTCATGATTCACGATTCCTGATTCCTGATTCATCATTCCTCTTTCCTGATTCATCATTCCTGATTCGTCATTTCTGATTCCTGATTCCCGATTCATCATTCATGATTCCTGATTCATCATTCCTCATTCCTGATTCCTGATTCATCATTCCTGATTCCTGATTCATCATTCCTGATTCATCATTCCTGATTCATCATTCCTGATTCCTGACTCATCATTCATCATTCCTGATTCCTGATTCCTGATTCATCATTCCTGATTCATCATTCATCATTCCTGATTCATCATTCCTTATTCCTGATTCATCATTCCTGATTCCTGATTCATCATTCATCATTCCTGATTCATCATTCATCATTCCTGATTCGTCATTCATCATTCCTGATTCATCATTCCTGATTCCTGATTCCTGATTCATCATTCCTGATTCCTGATTCCTGATTCATCATTCCTGATTCATCATTCCTGATTCATCATTCATCATTCCTGATTCATCATTCCTGATTCCTGATTCATCATTCCTGATTCCTGATTCATCATTCCTGATTCCTGATTCATCTTTCCTGATTCCTGATTCATCATTCCTGATTCCTGATTCATCATTCCTGATTCATGATTCACGATTCCTGATTCCTGATTCATCATTCTTCTTTCCTGATTCATCATTCCTGATTCCTGATTCATCATTCCTGATTCCTGATTCATCATTCCTCATTCCTGATTCATCAATCCTGAATACTGATTCATCATTCATCATTCCTGATTCATCATTCCTGATTCCTGATTCCTGATTCATCATTCCTTGATTCCTGACTCATCATTCATCATTCCTGATTCCTGATTCCTGATTCATCATTCCTGATTCATCATTCATCATTCCTGATTCATCATTCCTTATTCCTGATTCATCATTCCTGATTCATCATTCATCATTCCTGATTCATCATTCATCATTCCTGATTCATCATTCATCATTCCTGATTCATCATTCCTGATTCCTGATTCATCATTCCTGAATCCTGATTCATCATTCCTGATTCATCATTTCTGATTCCTGATTCCCGATTCATCATTCCTCATTCCTGATTCCTGATTCATCATTCCTGATTCCTGATTCATCATTCCTGATTCATGATTCACGATTCCTGATTCCTGATTCATAATTCCTCTTTCCTGATTCATCATTCCTGATTCCTGATTCATCATTCCTGATTCATGATTCACGATTCCTGATTCCTGATTCATAATTCCTCTTTCCTGATTCATCATTCCTGATTCCTGATTCATCATTCCTGATTCCTGATTCATCATTCCTCATTCCTGATTCATCAATCCTCATTCCTGATTCATCATTCCTCATTCCTGATTGATCATTCCTCATTCCTGATACATCATTCCTGATTCCTGATTCATCATTCCTTATTCCTGATTAATCACTCCTGATTCCTGATTCCTGATTCATCATTCCTGATTCCTGATTCATCATTGCTGATTCCTGATTCATCATTCATCATTCCTGATTCCTGATTCATCATTCCTGATTCATCATTCCTGATTCCTGACTCATCATTCATCATTTCTGATTCCTGATTCATCATTCATCATTCCTGATTCATCATTCATCATTCCTGATTCATCATTCCTGATTCCTGATTCATCATTCCAGATTCCTGATTCATCATTCCTGATTCATCATTCCTGATTCCTGACTCATCATTCATCATTCCTGATTCCTGATTCCTGATTCATCATTCCTGATTCATCATTTCTGATTCCTGATTCCCGATTCATCATTCATGATTCCTGATTCATCATTCCTCATTCCTGATTCCTGATTCATCATTCCTGATTCCTGATTCATCATTCCTGATTCATGATTCACGATTCCTGATTCCTGATTCATCATTCCTCTTTCCTGATTCATCATTCCTGATTCCTGATTCATCATTCCTGATTCCTGATTCATGATTCCTCATTCCTGATTCATCAATCCTCATTCCTGATTCATCATTCCTCATTCCTGATTGATCATTCCTGATTCCTGATTCATCATTCCTGATTCCTGATTCCTGATTCATCATTCCTGATTCCTGATTCATCATTCATCATTCCTGATTCATCATTCATCATTCCTGATTCGTCATTCATCATTCCTGATTTATCATTCCTGATTCCTGATTCCTGATTCATCACTCCTGATTCCTGATTCCTGATTCATCATTCCTGATTCCTGATTCATCATTGCTGATTCCTGATTCATCATTCATCATTCCTGATTCCTGATTCATCATTCCTGATTCATCATTCCTGATTCCTGACTCATCATTCATCATTCCTGATTCATCATTCCTGATTCCTGATTCATCATTGCTGATTCCTGATTCCTGATTCATCATTCCAGATTCCTGATTCATCATTCCTGATTCATCATTCCTGATTCCTGACTCATCATTCATCATTCCTGATTCATCATTCCTGATTCCTGATTCCTGATTCATCATTCCTTGATTCCTGACTCATCATTCATCATTCCTGATTCCTGATTCCTGATTCATCATTCCTGATTCATCATTCATCATTCCTGATTCATCATTCCTTATTCCTGATTCATCATTCCTGATTCATCATTCATCATTCCTGATTCATCATTCATCATTCCTGATTCATCATTCATCATTCCTGATTCATCATTCCTGATTCCTGATTCATCATTCCTGAATCCTGATTCATCATTCCTGATTCATCATTTCTGATTCCTGATTCCCGATTCATCATTCCTCATTCCTGATTCCTGATTCATCATTCCTGATTCCTGATTCATCATTCCTGATTCATGATTCACGATTCCTGATTCCTGATTCATAATTCCTCTTTCCTGATTCATCATTCCTGATTCCTGATTCATCATTCCTGATTCATGATTCACGATTCCTGATTCCTGATTCATAATTCCTCTTTCCTGATTCATCATTCCTGATTCCTGATTCATCATTCCTGATTCCTGATTCATCATTCCTCATTCCTGATTCATCAATCCTCATTCCTGATTCATCATTCCTCATTCCTGATTGATCATTCCTCATTCCTGATACATCATTCCTGATTCCTGATTCATCATTCCTTATTCCTGATTAATCACTCCTGATTCCTGATTCCTGATTCATCATTCCTGATTCCTGATTCATCATTGCTGATTCCTGATTCATCATTCATCATTCCTGATTCCTGATTCATCATTCCTGATTCATCATTCCTGATTCCTGACTCATCATTCATCATTTCTGATTCCTGATTCATCATTCATCATTCCTGATTCATCATTCATCATTCCTGATTCATCATTCCTGATTCCTGATTCATCATTCCAGATTCCTGATTCATCATTCCTGATTCATCATTCCTGATTCCTGACTCATCATTCATCATTCCTGATTCCTGATTCCTGATTCATCATTCCTGATTCATCATTTCTGATTCCTGATTCCCGATTCATCATTCATGATTCCTGATTCATCATTCCTCATTCCTGATTCCTGATTCATCATTCCTGATTCCTGATTCATCATTCCTGATTCATGATTCACGATTCCTGATTCCTGATTCATCATTCCTCTTTCCTGATTCATCATTCCTGATTCCTGATTCATCATTCCTGATTCCTGATTCATGATTCCTCATTCCTGATTCATCAATCCTCATTCCTGATTCATCATTCCTCATTCCTGATTGATCATTCCTGATTCCTGATTCATCATTCCTGATTCCTGATTCCTGATTCATCATTCCTGATTCCTGATTCATCATTCATCATTCCTGATTCATCATTCATCATTCCTGATTCGTCATTCATCATTCCTGATTTATCATTCCTGATTCCTGATTCCTGATTCATCACTCCTGATTCCTGATTCCTGATTCATCATTCCTGATTCCTGATTCATCATTGCTGATTCCTGATTCATCATTCATCATTCCTGATTCCTGATTCATCATTCCTGATTCATCATTCCTGATTCCTGACTCATCATTCATCATTCCTGATTCATCATTCCTGATTCCTGATTCATCATTGCTGATTCCTGATTCCTGATTCATCATTCCAGATTCCTGATTCATCATTCCTGATTCATCATTCCTGATTCCTGACTCATCATTCATCATTCCTGATTCCTGATTCCTGATTCATCATTCCTGATTCATCATTCATCATTCCTGATTCATCATTTCTGATTCCTGATTCCCGATTCATCATTCATGATTCCTGATTCATCATTCCTCATTCCTGATTCCTGATTCATCATTCCTGATTCCTGATTCATCATTCCTGATTCATGATTCACGATTCCTGATTCCTGATTCATCATTCCTCTTTCCTGATTCATCATTCCTGATTCCTGATTCATCATTCCTGATTCCTGATTCATGATTCCTCATTCCTGATTCATCAATCCTCATTCCTGATTCATCATTCCTCATTCCTGATTGATCATTCCTCATTCCTGATACATCATTCCTGATTCCTGATTCATCATTCCTTATTCCTGATTAATCACTCCTGATTCCTGATTCCTGATTCATCATTCCTGATTCCTGATTCATCATTGCTGATTCCTGATTCATCATTCATCATTCCTGATTCATCATTCATCATTTCTGATTCGTCATTCATCATTCCTGATTCATCATTCCTGATTCCTGACTCATCATTCCTGATTCATCATTCCTGATTCCTGATTCCTGATTCATCATTCATGATTCATCATTCCTGATTCCTGATTCATCATTCCTGATTCCTGATTCATCATTCCTGATTCCTGACTCATCATTCCTGATTCATGATTCACGATTCCTGATTCCTGATTCATCATTTCTCTTTCCTGATTCATCATTCCTGATTCATCATTCCTGATTCCTGATTCCTGATTCATCATTCCTCATTCATCATTCATCATTCCTGATTCATCATTCATCATTCCTGATTCCTGATTCATCATTCCAGATTCCTGATTCATCATTCCTGATTCATCATTCCTGATTCCTGACTCATCATTCATCATTCCTGATTCCTGATTCCTGATTCATCATTCCTGATTCATCATTCATCATTCCTGATTCATCATTCCTTATTCCTGATTCATCATTCCTGATTCCTGATTCATCATTCATCATTCCTGATTCATCATTCATCATTTCTGATTCGTCATTCATCATTCCTGATTCATCATTCCTGATTCCTGATTCCTGATTCATCATTCCTGATTCCTGATTCCTGATTCATCATTCCTGATTCATCATTCCTGATTCATCATTCATCATTCCTGATTCATCATTCCTGATTCCTGATTCATCATTCCTGATTCATCATTCCTGATTCCTGATTCATCATTCATGATTCCTGATTCATCATTCCTGATTCCTGATTCATCATTCCTGATTCCTGATTCATCATTCCTGATTCCTGATTCATCATTCCTCATTCCTGATTCATCAATCCTCATTCCTGATTCATCATTCCTCATTCCTGATTCATCATTCCTCATTCCTGATTCATCATTCCTGATTCATGATTCACGATTCCTGATTCCTGATTCATCATTCCTCTTTCCTGATTCATCATTCCTGATTCCTGATTCATCATTCCTGATTCCTGATTCATCATACCTCTTTCCTGATTCATCATTCCTGATTCATCATTCATCATTCCTGATTCATCATTTCTGATTCCTGATTCATCATTCCTGATTCATCATTCCTGATTCCTGATTCAACATACCTCTTTCCTGATTCATCATTCCTGATTCATCATTCATCATTCCTGATTCCTGATTCATCATTCCTGATTCATCATTCATCATTCCTGATTCCTGATTCATCATTCCTGATTCATCATTCCTGATTTCTGACTCATCATTCCTGATTCATAATTCCTGATTCCTGATTCATCATTCCTGATTCCTGATTCATCATTCCTGATTCCTGATTCATCATTCCTGATTCATGATTCACGATTCCTGATTCCTGATTCATCATTCCTCTTTCCTGATTCATCATTCCTGAGTCCTGATTCATCATTCCTGATTCCTGATTCATCATTCCTCATTCCTGATTCATCAATCCTCATTCCTGATTCATCATTCCTGATTCATGATTCACGATTCCTGATTCCTGATTCATCATTCCTCTTTCCTGATTCATCATTCATGATTCCTGATTCATCATTCCTGATTCCTGATTCATCATTCCTGTTTCCTGATTCATCATTCCTGATTCCTGATTCATCATTCCTGATTCCTGATTCATCATTCCTGATTCATGATTCACGATTCCTGATTCCTGATTCATCATTCCTCTTTCCTGATTCATCATTCCTGATTCCTGATTCATCATTCCTGATTCCTGATTCCTGATTCATCATTCCTGATTCATCATTCATCATTCCTGATTCATCATTCATCATTGCTGATTCATCATTCCTGATTCCTGATTCATCATTCCAGATTCCTGATTCATCATTCCTGATTCATCATTCCTGATTCCTGACTCATCATTCATCATTCCTGATTCCTGATTTCTGATTCATCATTCCTGATTCATCATTCATCATTCCTGATTCATCATTCCTTATTCCTGATTCATCATTCCTGATTCCTGATTCATCATTCATCATTCCTGATTCATCATTCATCATTTCTGATTCGTCATTCATCATTCCTGATTCATCATTCCTGATTCCTGATTCCTGATTCATCATTCCAGATTCCTGATTCCTGATTCATCATTCCTGATTCATCATTCCTGATTCCTGATTCATCATACCTCTTTCCTGATTCATCATTCCTGATTCATCATTCCTGATTCCTGATTCATCATTCCTGATTCATGATTCACGATTCCTGATTCCTGATTCATCATTCCTCTTTCCTGATTCATCATTCCTGATTCCTGATTCATCATTCCTGATTCCTGATTCATCATACCTCTTTCCTGATTCATCATTCCTGATTCATCATTCATCATTCCTGATTCATCATTTCTGATTCCTGATTCATCATTCCTGATTCATCATTCCTGATTCCTGATTCATCATACCTCTTTCCTGATTCATCATTCCTGATTCATCATTCATCACTCCTGATTCATCATTCCTGATTCCTGATTCATCATTCCTGATTCATCATTCATCATTCCTGATTCCTGATTCATCATTCCTGATCCATCATTCCTGATTTCTGACTCATCATTCATCATTCCTGATTCATAATTCCTGATTCCTGATTCATCATTCCTGATTCCTGATTCATCATTCCTGATTCCTGATTCATCATTCCTGATTCATGATTCACGATTCCTGATTCTTGATTCATCATTCCTCTTTCCTGATTCATCATTCCTGAGTCCTGATTCATCATTCCTGATTCCTGATTCATCATTCCTCATTCCTGATTCATCAATCCTCAATCCTGATTCATCATTCTTGATTCATGATTCACGATTCCTGATTCCTGATTCATCATTCCTGATTCCTGATTCATCATTCCTGATTCATCATTCCTGATTTCTGACTCATCATTCCTGATTCATAATTCCTGATTCATCATTCCTGATTCCTGATTCATCATTCCTGATTCCTGATTCCTGATTCATCATTCCTGATTCATGATTCACGATTCCTGATTCCTGATTCATCATTCCTCTTTCCTGATTCATCATTCCTGAGTCCTGATTCATCATTCCTGATTCCTGATTCATCATACCTCTTTCCTGATTCATCATTCCTGATTCATCATTCATCATTCCTGATTCATCATTTCTGATTCCTGATTCATCATTCCTGATTCATCATTCCTGATTCCTGATTGATCATTCATGATTCCTGATTCATCATTCCTGATTCCTGATTCATCATTTCTGATTCCTGATTCATCATTCCTGATTCATCATTCCTGATTCCTGATTCAACATACCTCTTTCCTGATTCATCATTCCTGATTCATCATTCATCATTCCTGATTCATCATTCCTGATTCCTGATTCATCATTCCTGATTCATCATTCATCATTCCTGATTCCTGATTCATCATTCCTGATTCATCATTCCTGATTTCTGACTCATCATTCCTGATTCATAATTCCTGATTCCTGATTCATCATTCCTGATTCCTGATTCATCATTCCTCATTCCTGATTCATCAATCCTCATTCCTGATTCATCATTCCTGATTCATGATTCACGATTCCTGATTCCTGATTCATCATTCCTCTTTCCTGATTCATCATTCATGATTCCTGATTCATCATTCCTGATTCCTGATTCATCATTCCTGATTCCTGATTCATCATTCCTGATTCCTGATTCATCATTCCTGATTCCTGATTCATCATTCCTCTTTCCTGATTCATCATTCCTGATTCCTGATTCATCATTCCTGATTCATCATTCCTGATTCCTGATTCATCATTCCTCATTCCTGATTCATCATTCCTCATTCCTGATTAATCACTCCTGATTCATGATTCATCATTCCTGATTCCTGATTCATCATTCCTGATTCCTGATTCATCATTCATCATTCCTGATTGATCATTCCTCATTCCTGATTCATCATTCCTGATTCCTGATTCATCATTCCTGATTCCTGATTAATCACTCCTGATTCCTAATTCCTGATTCATCATTCCTGATTCCTGATTCATCATTCATCATTCCTGATTCCTGATTCATCATTCCTGATTCATCATTCCTGATTTCTGACTCATCATTCATCATTCCTGATTCATCATTCCTGATTCCTGATTCATCATTCCTGATTCCTGATTCATCATTCCTGATTCCTGATTCATCATTCCTGATTCATGATTCATCATTCATCATTCCTGATTCCTGATTCATCATTCCTGATTCATCATTCCTGATTCCTGACTCATCATTCATCATTTCTGATTCCTGATTCATCATTCATCATTCCTGATTCATCATTCATCATTCCTGATTCATCATTCCTGATTCCTGATTCATCATTCCAGATTCCTGATTCATCATTCCTGATTCATCATTCCTGATTCCTGACTCATCATTCATCATTCCTGATTCCTGATTCCTGATTCATCATTGCTGATTCCTGATTCATCATTGCTGATTCCTGATTCATCATTCATCATTCCTGATTCCTGATTCATCATTCCTGATTCATCATTCCTGATTCCTGACTCATCATACCTGATTCATGATTCATGATTCATCATTCCTGATTCATCATTCCTGATTCCTGATTCATCATTCATCATTCCTGATTCATCATTCCTTATTCCTGATTCATCATTCCTGATTCCTGATTCATCATTGCTGATTCCTGATTCATCATTCATCATTCCTGATTCCTGATTCATCATTCCTGATTCATCATTCCTGATTCCTGACTCATCATTCCTGATTCATGATTCATCATTCATCATTCCTGATTCATCATTCCTGATTCCTGATTCATCATTCCTGAATGCTGATTCCTGATTCATCATTCCTGATTCATCATTCCTGATTCCTGACTCATCATTCATCATTCCTGATTCCTGATTCCTGATTCATCATTCATCATTCCTGATTCATCATTCCTTATTCCTGATTCATCATTCCTGATTCATCATTCATCATTCCTGATTCCTGATTCCTGATTCATCATTCCTGATTCATCATTCCTCATTCCTGATTGATCATTCCTCATTCCTGATACATCATTCCTGATTCCTGATTCATCATTCCTTATTCCTGATTAATCACTCCTGATTCCTGATTCCTGATTCATCATTCCTGATTCCTGATTCATCATTGCTGATTCCTGATTCATCATTCATCATTCCTGATTCCTGATTCATCATTCCTGATTCATCATTCCTGATTCCTGACTCATCATACCTGATTCATGATTCATGATTCATCATTCCTGATTCATCATTCCTGATTCCTGATTCATCATTCATCATTCCTGATTCATCATTCCTGATTCCTGACTCATCATTCCTGATTCATGATTCATCATTCATCATTCCTGATTCATCATTCATCATTCCTGATTCCTGATTCATCATTCCTGATTCATCATTCCTGATTCCTGACTCATCATTCCTGATTCATGATTCATCATTCATCATTCCTGATTCATCATTCCTGATTCCTGATTCATCATTCCTGAATGCTGATTCCTGATTCATCATTCCTGATTCATCATTCCTGATTCCTGACTCATCATTCATCATTCCTGATTCCTGATTCCTGATTCATCATTCATCATTCTTGATTCATCATTCATCATTCCTGATTGAACATTCCTGATTCCTGATTCATCATTCCAGATTCCTGATTCATCATTCCTGATTCATCATTCCTGATTCATCATTCCTGATTCCTGACTCATCATTCATCATTCCTGATTCCTGATTCCTGATTCATCATTCCTGATTCATCATTCATCATTCCTGATTCATCATTCCTTATTCCTGATTCATCATTCCTGATTCCTGATTCATCATTCATCATTCCTGATTCATCATTCATCATTCCTGATTCGTCATTCATCATTCCTGATTCATCATTTCTGATTCCTGATTCCTGATTCATCATTCCTGATTCCTGATTCCTGATTCATCATTCCTGATTCATCATTCCTGATTCATCATTCATCATTCCTGATTCATCATTCCTGATTCCTGATTCATCATTCCTGATTCCTGATTCATCATTCCTGATTCCTGATTCATCATTCCTGATTCCTGATTCATCATTCCTGATTCCTGATTCATCATTCCTGATTCATGATTCACGATTCCTGATTCCTGATTCATCATTCCTCTTTCCTGATTCATCATTCCTGATTCCTGATTCATCATTCCTGATTCCTGATTCATCATTCCTCATTCCTGATTCATCAATCCTCATTCCTGATTCATCATTCCTCATTCCTGATTGATCATTCCTCATTCCTGATTGATCATTCGTCATTCCTGATTCATCATTCCTGATTCCTGATTCATCATTCCTGATTCCTGATTCATCACTCCTGATTCCTGATTCATCATTCCTGATTCCTGATTTATCATTGCTGATTCCTGACTCATCATTCATCATTCCTGATTCATCATTCCTGATTCCTGATTCATCATTCCTGATTCCTGATTCATCATTCATCATTCCTGATTCATCATTCCTTATTCCTGATTCATCATTCCTGATTCCTGATTCATCATTCATCATTCCTGATTCATCATTCCTGATTCCTGACTCATCATTCATCATTCCTGATTCATCATTCCTTATTCCTGATTCATCATTCCTGAATACTGATTCATCATTCATCATTCCTGATTGATCATTCCTGATTCCTGATTCGTCATTCCTGATTCTTGATTCATCATTGCTGATTCCTGATTCATCATTGCTGATTCCTGATTCATCATTCATCATTCCTGATTCCTGATTCATCATTCCTGATTCATCATTCCTGATTCCTGACTCATCATACCTGATTCATGATTCATGATTCATCATTCCTGATTCATCATTCCTGATTCCTGATTCATCATTCATCATTCCTGATTCATCATTCCTTATTCCTGATTCATCATTCCTGATTCCTGATTCATCATTGCTGATTCCTGATTCATCATTCATCATTCCTGATTCCTGATTCATCATTCCTGATTCATCATTCCTGATTCCTGACTCATCATTCCTGATTCATGATTCATCATTCATCATTCCTGATTCATCATTCCTGATTCCTGATTCATCATTCCTGAATGCTGATTCCTGATTCATCATTCCTGATTCATCATTCCTGATTCCTGACTCATCATTCATCATTCCTGATTCCTGATTCCTGATTCATCATTCATCATTCCTGATTCATCATTCCTTATTCCTGATT
>JAOWCC010000303.1:0-78324 GCA_030867875.1 Actinernus sp. WN-2022
GAGTTTTTAGTATTTTAGAATTTTCTCGCCTTACACCGCATTCGTGTATTGAATGAAATCGACACCCACACTGTCACGGTAGATTTATTTGCAACATCGACAATAATGGTTTTGTTTATTTATCAAGCCCCCTTTGTACGTGATTAGATAATTATAAATTTCTGGGAAAGCCTGACTCCCTCGCTCGAAATCCTAACTGGAATCCTGGGCACTTTCCATTCAAACAAAAAAGCCCTTGCTTCGAACAACCGGGCCCAGGTCCAAGTATTGGTTGTAAAATAAATAAAATAATACATGGACGCTGCACTCACTCGTGAGACTGATCCAGTTGAACACTCGAAGACAAATTCCATATCTCCGCGCTCCCATGTATTATTCTCTATGTATTTTATTGTGACAACAAGGTAAATTTCTCGGTTCGAAGATATCATATTCTTTAGATTCTTCCCCGGATCCTTCTTAGGGTCGCATCGTATTGTCCTGTTCTGGTGGAATTAATTCATTTATTTACTTTACTTTACGAAACACGTATTTCAGCACTTTTGAAAACAGCTAAAAACAATATTCAACTTAGCGCCGGGTAGGCTTGTGGGTGTGATTACTGCTTTTTGTTTCTTTTTTCTTGGTAAAAATACCAGAGCTAAATAAAATGATAAAGGAATAAAAAGAAAGTAAACTGATGGAAGCTGCTATCAGCGGCAGCTCCATTCAACCTCGAATTGGTCTGAAAAGTCTTGATGCACTAAACCAAACCATAACCGCAGGTAAACGACGAGATACCAACGTACGTTGAAAATATAAGCAAGGCAGTGCTTTTGTTATTATATATTTCGTTATGAATAAAAATACCAGAACGAGGAAAGGAGAACAAAAAATGTTATCCAGTAAAAGTAAAGAAAAAAAAATTAGGCGCCGGGATTCGAACCCCCAACCCGTCGTTCAAGGAAACAAGTTCTGCCGACTGAGCTATCAAGCACTAACACCTTTTGGTTAGTGAAAAATTGTTACAAATATCAACGCCAGCCTCGTTGTCGTGTCTGCGGTTACTATTCCAGTTAGCGTGGCAATATGGCCGACCGGATCACCTGAACTGTAAAGAGGTGAGTTGTGTTCGTTAAAAGGAGCAACTAAAGAAGTCTAACCCGGCGCTATATATGTGAAAGTAAGTATAAACTAAGATTATTGTTTTTATCTGTTCCCAGGAGTGCTTAAATACGCGATTCGCAAAGTACAGTTTCGCAAAGTACAGTTCGCAAAGTACAGTTTCGCAAAGTACAGTTTCGCAAAGTACAGTTTCGCAAAGTACAGTTTCGCAAAGTACAGTTTCGTTTCGTTTCGCAAAAGTACAGTAAGCCCCTCAATACATTTATGCAACGGTCATCCATTTCTTTCGGCAAACATTCACTAAGATGGACTTCGAGTTGTCAGAGAAAGACGATCACAACATTTACCACGAGTTCTTCAATATCGAGTTCCAGACAAAACATTGTCTGCATCGGAATTTTCTTTGAAGTTTAGAGATTTTTTCGATCCTGTATTTATATCTTTATGCGAGCTTAATATTTTAAGAAAGGTTTAGCAGCCGCTTGTATGGCACCTCTTCTGAGAGTGTCTTCTGGTTCGCCAGACTGCGGTGCTGGACGGCTTTTTGAAGCAGCTTGTATTAAATGTATGTATTTCGGAGGATTTGCAAAATGAAACTCTTTGAGAGACTGATGGGGCGAACGCAACAAGCTAAAACCGAACTGTCTACATATATATCTAAAGTGGTACTGTCGCAGTCCTTTCCATGGAGAACTTTGAACAAAAATAGCTGGTTTTATTGAAATTTCCGTATCTGAGAACCAATTTTACCAACATTTTGAATTGCATTTGACAGCGAGCGAAGTTTGTTTTGAATATTGCACGCATTTCAATCAAACCAAATCAAAATTGGCAGGCTGTCACACGTCGACTCCTATTGGTCAATTAAGAATGAGTTACAAGTTAACGGAAATCATGTGCGTGGTGGGCGGATACTCAGAAACCAGGGGCTTTCGTGCAGGCGGTCTTTCAGATCTGCTTCTTTTCCCCCAACCCCCTCCCCCCTCCATTTGTCATTCGATCCCAGCTCTCAATCACGCTCGGCCAATATGGCGGCGATGATCCGTTTGCTGCGCGAAAAAAAACACCCTCCAACCGCCTGCAAGCAGGCTAGTTGGTACCTTGCCCTTGTTGGAAGGGTTTTTTCACCAGGTTCTCCGTTTTTCCTTCCTCCGCAAAAACCAACACGCTAAATTCCAATAGACCATTTTCTCATGTATGCACACGCAGCAGGCTTGACGGGCCGGTAAATACTTCATGTGGGCAATCACGTAGTGGTTTCCTATAACCCCTATTATTTCAACCAATACTAACTCCAAGCTGCCTACATGAAGTCTTTCTTGGCAGGCCGTGAGTTTTGTTAGCTTTTATTAGACTCGTTCTGATGCGTCAGCCTTTGTTATTCAAATTATCGGCTATTGTTCAAAAATTGGCAGCTATTGTTCAAAAAGCGTGCGCATGCCTGAGAAAATGGTCTATTCGATCTGTGGATTAGCCAGGATCTGGCTTTGGTCAGCCCCCATAGTTGTGTCAGGTCTCGTTAGAAATTCAGAGTTTCAGAGTTTTTAAAAAGAAAAAAAAATCCACCCACCCCTCCCCTACACAATATTTTTTTGACAAACCAAAGAATCACCCACAGAGGATGTGAAAAGACGCAAAACACATGGGGGAAATCAGAAAATATTATTGAGATTTGGCAAATTTATTAGACTTTTTAAATAATTCAGAATTGAATCCTTGACAGACTAGCAATTATTCAAAGTATAAATGGATCTGTCAATTCCAACAGTGCTGCCCCCCCCCCCCCCCCCCCCCCCCCCCCCCTCGGCACAATGTATGGCATGTGGATACTTTGGGATCCCAGTTATGGACAACCACAGGGTTCAAAATAGCAACCTCCTAATGGGCAGGCCAAAAAGCAGGCCAAATTTCAGGAATGGCAAGTGAACATCAGTGCTTGGAAATGATTTCAAACACTCAATGGCCTGCCAAAAAATAAATCAGGTCATAATTTTGTTTCTATTTTTGCAGTTCTTTTATAATTGGCCTGGGGCTTGGGTATTACTCTACCCAGCTAAACATTGTCATTGAGCCAGTATCGCCAAACCATAGTCTTCAACTAGACTGAGAAGTAAGACAATATGTTTTGCATTGTTATAAGTCTTTCATGTGATATTAATCCGTGTTTATTGTATAACCACATTGCAAGTGACTATTTATAGGAGTGAAATATAAACTATGTATTATATAATTGAACAGCAGTAATACCAATACCAAGACAAAACAAGATGGCAGGTCTACCAAAATAAACAGATAACCAGCAGATTTTCTGATTCGGGAAAAAATATTGTACTAGCAAATTTCTGCGAGTCGATCTTCCTTTAATTAAGGTACAACTTGGAGTCTGAAAACCTTGAACAAACGTGACAATTTTCAAGAGTTTAGGGACTGGTCGTTATTTAGAGGAGTACTGGGTTGGATAAAAATCGTATGGGTATGAATTTTTTTTCAGGAAAAGCTACGGGGTATGGGATTTTTTAATCAACTATGTAACGGGATATGAAAAAATCCGGTCATAACTCATATGGGGTTTTAATTTTTTGGGGAAAATATCTGATGGGGTTAGAAACCAAAATCTGGAAAAAATGTTTTTATCCAACCCGGTACTCCCCTTAAATAATGAACGGACCCTTAAATTCTTACCCAATGCACGTTGATTAAAAGAACAATAATTAAATCATCTAACATAGCCGTGGTGTCTGAATGGGGGGGTCTACATGTAGTTGTCAGTTAAAATTTTGGCCATTTGTCAGTTGTCAGTTAGCCCTATAGTTAATCATTACTAGAGAAAATTTACTATGTTTGACCCACAAAAAACAAATTTGTCAGTTGTCAGTTATTTTTCGGTTGTCAGTAAAAAAATCGTAATTTGTCAGTTGTCAGTTATTTTGAAGGCCGTTTGTCAGTAGACAGTTAACCCCATTCAGACCCTCTTACATCGACTTTCATGTGCATGTACTCAACTAATTGTACTCGCATCTAATAATTATAGTACAACAATCTCTTTATTCAAGTCTACAAAACACGGCTCCGTTTGCCTGATTCTACCCGCAAAACTGTTCATCATGGACCTCACTGTACATATGGACGTCTCAAGAAATCCTGACCTGTTCAACGTCCTAATTCTTCTAGAATTAGAAATTTATCATTGAACTCCTTACGGTTCACTGCCATCAAGCCAAATTATTCAAGAACAGAGTTGCTGTCTTTAAAGAGGTCTTCGACTCAAATAAGGCCCGATACTGCTATTACTTTAAAGGAACTTGGATTGCTAAGAAACCGTGGAGTTCGAGCAGGCCGTATATGTTTTTATATCCAACAGAATAATCCTATCGCCGTACTGAAACCTAGGCCTACATGTATACGACAAAGAACTAACAGATATATAAGTCACTCGAGAGACGCAGGGAACTTAGTAACTATAAATTATGTTAATAGTTTGTCATCACAGTGACCAAAAGAACTAAGCCTTTGTGTCATGAATACGGCAGTCTCTTAAAGTGCCCCTACGATCAAATTTTGACATATCAATTTTTTCTCATATTCGTAAAGTAGAGTGCCTATATTATTACCAGTTCAAACCGTTTTTCGATACGACGTCGGGAAGTCTTATTTTTTGAACTCCGAATCTTGAATTTTACATCCGCCATTACGCGAACCCGTTCCTGTGGGCGAGGAATGCCTGGTCATTTTTTAGCGTACGTGACGTCATACACTTAAGGTTATCGTATACCTTCAGGGTACTGTTCCGGATAAAATTAAGTAGCGTCTCGAATATTCGTCGTATTTAGATAAATTATACCTCATTTAAAGCTTATAAAATTGGCTACAACAACGATATACCTAAGGTTTGTAATTTTGATAAAAGTGCGATTTTTAAATAAACTTCTTTTCCGAACAAGCGAGTTGGTTTCCAAGAGCTCCAACTCCACGGCAATTTAATGAATTTAAGATCTGTTTGCTTTTCTGGACTCCCACAGACCTTGTTTACGAAACTGTGTCTGCGATTGTGGAAATTCGAAGCCGTTCTGAAGATATTTTGGTCTTCGTGAAACTGCTAACGCGCAATCCAAGTATAGATGCGGGAATCGCTCTCAGCGCCTCTCTTTTTAAAAATAAAAAAAATCACCTACACACTTTTTAGCTGATATAAATTGCGAACAATCTGTGAAAATTTGAAGTAATTCGCACAAATTCGCGTCGAGTTGGAGCTTTTTTCAAACTATGTTTAGAACGAAATAGAAAGTCAAGAAAACGCTCTGAAAAGTTTTAGCCGGCCGACCATTTTCCCGCTTTGAAAAGCAAACAAAACGTTTTGAATAGAAATTATCGTTCAAGTTTGTGCATTGTACAGGACTGTAGCAATTTAACGAACCACAAAGCTGGCATTTCGCTACATTCAAGCCTTCTAGTTGAGTACCAAGAATTTCAAGCCTCATGCAAGGTGGTTTGTGTACGTTTTGAGGACAGAAGCTTCTCCATAATTGTTTGTATCACATGGAATAGCCGGTAAGACCGTACTAGTATAGATTGACCGAAAAATAAGCGGCTGCGTTTGCTGAGAACATATATAGTTTATCATAAATAACTCATATTGCTGTTTCCTATAAACAGATAAACCTATCGATGTAGTATGCCTTTTAATTTACTGCTAATTTTATTTTCAAGACAATAAACCACAGAAGAAACCACCAATATTATTTCATGAAGTACCTTGTTTCAGTTGTTTGTGTGTCAAACAGCGCGAAGTTTGGTTCTGTGATAGCCACTGTAAAAGCTGCAGATCAGTCAGTTTCAATACATTTTTTTAGTCTCTAGTAAATTCTTATCATTCACGATTTCCGATGTTAGACAAGAGAGCGATTTAATTTTATAGCAATTACATTGTATTTTAGAATGTAGATTCGCCGGAAAATCTATTGCCGGGACACAGATAATTCTCGATCTCTCTTATTTACGAACTAGCAATCCGGGTTTCACTATAGACAATGGACAAACTTAGGACTTATAAACTGCTGATCATTACCTTAGTGATTTCTCCGCTGAATTCTCCCTATAGCCCGGATCCAGTAACAGCACAACCTGAAAGCCGAACCAGGGAAAATACCCTGGGAAAAAATTACCCCCAAAAGATAAGAAACCTCTGCTAGCTAGAACTACTTACTAGCAGGCCACTTCCCAAGCGATTTTAGCGACTATTCATTCGTCCAGCTTTCAATTCGGTCGCCAGCGGCTCTATTTCTCCCTAAATCATCAACATCCGGCAATAAATTTAAACAGAAAGACACATTACTATGTTCTGAAGAATCTGATGCAGATTTTAGGTCGTTATTTACTAAACCACAGCAAAATTCGCAGTGTGAGTTTGTAGACAATATAAGAAGAAATGTATGGGTTCGAAGCAACTTGAGAACGATGCGTTAAGTGTATGACGTCACATACGCTAAAAAATGACTAGGCATTCCTCGCCCACGGGAACGGATTCGTGTAATGGCGGACGTGATTTTGACGGTAAACTCTCTTAAAAATGTGTGGTCTAATTGGCCCCTTTGCCAACTTTTTTCACTGATTTGGATACTTCTGCCACTGTTTGTTCTTATGGAATACAAAAAAGTGGCATAAGAAATGGTCAAATTTCGTCTTAGTGGCACTTTAACAACAAAGCCTGCGCTGAATTTATTGACTTTATTTGCGGGCTTGGTATATAACGTGTTACAAGATACAATGATACGGAGATACCAAGATACAGTGATACAGTGATACGATGATACAGTGATACGGTGATACAGTGATACGGTGATACGGTGATACGGTGATACAGTGATACGGTGATACAGTGATACGGTGATACAGTGATACGAAGATCTCAAATTTCCTTTAAAATTTAAAAAATGGGGGGGGGGGGGGGGATACTTTTCCACAGAAATGTAGTTTTGGCTAGCCTTCGTTCCTCCGAACCGGAGGAGACGGCTTAAATTCAAGCTAAGTTTTGGCAGCAATTTTTCACATACCAAAAACTGTAAAAAAAAAAATCAGTACGCAAAAGGAAGTTTTTAACCGGGAGTAAAAAGTTCTGTTTGATTGACAGCAGGTCAATTAACACAAGACATGTGCTCACTCGCCCGTAACGAAAGCTAGCATAAATTCATTTCATGTTTATTGAGAAACGTTTTTCCAGCCCCGATCCATGGGTTGTTGGCCTTATGTCTTCCAAAAAGCAAGCAGGGCTAAATGCTCCAGCAGGACTAAGCTCCAGCAGGATGCCCTTAGCTTGGAAAGAAGCAAAACAAGGCCAAACAATGCATACGACTACGAGCCTCGCAAAACCCGACAAGTTCAGACAGAGTGCCGAGTGGTCCACATCTGAACATAAAGAAGAAGTGAGATGGCTTTCAGAAGCTCCAACGCGTAGCTTTGATCGGAAATCAACATTGCATTTTCGGGAAATCTTGGGCTATTTTCTACGCTTTCGATTTTCAACCAAAATAGAGTTTTTAAAAAGCTCTAACTCAAGAAGAATTGATTCGATTTGTCTGATTTTTTTTACGTAATGTCAATTGATATCTGGGAATTGGGAAATTCTAAAAAGAGAGCTCTTGACGGTGTTTGCATTCCCGCATATCTACCCTTATATCTAGTCGGATTTATGTTTTCGCCTTTTCACCGAAAGCATGATAACCAAATCGAATTTTCATATTCCCCTGCATGGTTTTGTAATACGATTCCTTCGAAATGCGACAAAGCAACCATAAAATATGTTTGGCGTTGGAGCTTCTGAAAGCCATCTCACTTCTTCTTTATGTTCAGATGTGGACCACTCGGCACTCTGTCTGAACTTGTCGGGTTTTGCGAGGCTCGTAGTCGTATGCATTGTTTGGCCTTGTTTTGCTTCTTTCCAAGCTAAGGGCATCCTGCTGGAGCTTAGTCCTGCTGGAGCATTTAGCCCTGCTTGCTTTTTGGAAGACATAAGGCCAACAACCCATGGATCGGGGCTGGAAAAACGTTTCTCAATAAACATGAAATGAATTTATGCTAGCTTTCGTTACGGGCGAGTGAGCACATGTCTTGTGTTAATTGACCTGCTGTCAATCAAATAGAACTTTTTACTTCCGGTTAAAAACTTCCTTTTGCGTACTGTTTTTTTTTTACAGTTTTTGGTATGTGAAAATCAGCCGTCTCCTCCGGTTCGGAGGAACGAAGGCTAGCCAAAACTACATTTCTGTGGAAAAGTATCCCCCCACCCCCATTTTTTAAATTTTAAAGGAAATTTGAGATCTTCGTATCACTGTATCACCGTATCACTGTATCACCGTATCACTGTATCACCGTATCACTGTATCACCGTATCACTGTATCATCGTATCACTGTATCTTGGTATCTCCGTATCATTGTATCTTGTAACACGTTATATACCAAGCCTTATTTGCGACTATAAACCTGATGTTGTCGCCCTATCAGAGACATGGCTCAAAGACAATTAGTCTGCCGCCAGAACTCTCTGCACTAGCTCCTGCAGGCTACGACCTCCTCGACCATCCACAATCTGGCCGCAGGGGGGTGGCACTGGAGTCCTGTTCAGAAATAACTTAAGCGCCATCAAAGTCGCCGCTGTTGAACTTCGATCCTTTGAATATTCTGAGTGGAACATTAAATCTTCAACCCAACGTATTCATTTAATTAATATCTATAGACCACCGTACTCAGAAGCCCATCCTGTAACTACAAGTGTATTCTTTGGTGAATTTGCGGAATTCCTGGAATCTGCATTCCTCTGTACTGACCAGCTCTTGATTACTGGGGACTTCAATATTCATGTGGAGATTGTCGATGATGCTGATGCAACTAGACTACGCGAGCTGCTCGACAGCACTGGCTTAGAGCAACACGTCAATGTCCCAACTCGTAGCAGTGGACACACTCTAGACCTCATAATAACAAGACATTCCGAACAAATTATTAATTTCTCCCCGTGGGCAGACTATCTATTCTCAGATCACATGCCTGTCCACCGTAAACTTCAAGTTGACAAGCCCTCCCTTAATAGATCTCAGATATCCTACAGAAAAGTAAAATCCGTCAAGATTAACGTTTTACGAGATGAACTATATCGAACTCAGACCTTTGTAAGAACATGTTCTCATTTGAGCTTAATGACCTTGTTAACTGTTACACGACATGCTATTGTCGACATTGGATCGACATGCACCTTTAATCACTAAAACAGTCACAAAAAGACCAACTGTTTCCTGGTTTAATGAGGAGGTCAAGGCTGCGAAGAGAGAACGTAGAAGAGCTGAACGGAAATGGAGACGGACAAAGTTAAATAGTAACTTTTTAATCTACAAAGTTTAAAAAAATCAAACTACTTTTGTAATGAAGTGCGCGCGCAGAAACTACTACACTAATTTTATACAAGAGAACAGCAATGATCATCGTAAGCTGTTTAGGTCTGCAAAAACCCTCTTTCATCGGGAAACTGATCTAACTTTTCACGATTATTGTGACAGTACAGTACTCGCCAATAACATAGGTCACTTCTTTGTCCAGAAAGTTGAACGAATCCGTGCCAACCTTGATGCTGCCGCTGGTGATGACTTAATCAGCGATCAATATACCGCGACTTCTATTCGCTTTGATTTGTTTAATACACTTAGTGAAGATGATGTTCGTCACTTAATCTCTAAGTCTAGCAAGAAGACCAGCTCCTTAGATCCCATGCCCACTCCTCGTGGTTGAGTGCCTGGGTGTTCTTCTTCCAGTCCTCACTAGGATGACGAACTTGTCTTTACACCCGGGTCTTTACACTCTGGATGCTTCCCTGACAGCTGTATATTTCATTCAAACCGGACTTAAGTGTCAAGCAATCTGCTGCTGTTGATGCCATGCAAAACTGCATCGCAGACATCAGGAAGTGGATGCTAGCGGATAGGCGAAAACTAAATGATGACAAAACAGAGTTTGTTATCATCGGGACAAGACAGCAGCTGGCAAAAGTGAACGTTGACTAACTGCACGTCGGAGATGTAACCACATCACCCTCTAATGAGGCAAAAAACCTTGGTTGCTGGTTCGATGCGCAGTTGAAAATGGACACCCACATTAACAAGACTTGTAAATCAGCTTTCTTTCACTTATTTAACATTAGGAGAATTAGAAAATTTCTTAGTTTTGACGGGGTTTTGACACTGTGCGTATCTTAATTAACGCCTTTGTTACTAGTCGACTAGACTATTGTAATAGCCTTCTCTATGGCCTGCCAGCCAATCAGCTGCACAAACTTCAGCGTGTGCAGAATGCTGCGGCTATAGACTCATTTGTAATATCAGTCGGTTCGATCACATTATTCCCATTTTATATAAACTACACTGGCTACCCGTTAAACATAGGATTGATTTTAAAATCTTACTTATTACCTACAAAGCTATAAATGGACTTGCTCCGCCATACATGTATATATAACTGAACTTATCAAATGTAAGACTACTTCAAGATATAATTTTAGATCGTCTAAAGAACTGCTGCTAGAGCGACCAAGAATGAGAACATTGATCACATTGGGTGACCGCTCTTTTGCGGTAGCGGCACCCACACTGTGGAATGTCCTGCCCGCTAAAATTCGTAATGCTTCTAGTGTTACGACGTTTAAGAAGTTGCTAAAAACCTATCTTTTTGGCAAAGCATATGAAGCATAGTTATACAACACGTCTATATTTATATTTATATACTATATAATTATATTCATTTTTTATTAGCATACATGATAGATTTAGACATACTATACATACTACTTAGTTAGGATTATTACGTCAGCCTATAGGCATTTGTAATGCGCATGTGAGCATCTTCCAATGGAACATGCGCAATATAAATATTAAATTTATTTATTTATTTATGTGAATGAATATATGAGTATGTACATGTAGCATTTCATGTTGCCAATACCCTCCGGATTTTTGCTAGTGGAAAAATTCCTACTAGCAGACATTTGCTAGTAGACTTAGAAGTTATTAGTTCGAGCCCTAGGTACTATTGTTTATGGAGCTGTTTCTGTATCCAGCTCTCTGTAGAGGTTTATTTCTCTATGTGTTGCACTTACGTGACTGACATTCTCATCTGAGGCTCCTTTCATGCTCTTCTCAGGTCACTCCGACAACTCTTTTCTCAACTGAACTGCCTTTTTAGTATAATTTTGTGCGGTATTTACATGAAAGATCATTAATTACTACATCCTCTGATGGACCAGATGGTAATATTTAAAATGCCAAATGCCTGACTAGTTTTACCACTCATGTTACAAGTGCGGTTAGTATGTAAATCTACAAACCAAACAGTCTGTAGTCTATATACATGTAGCTAATGGATATCTCAAACATGTCCTGAAAACTGCAGCAAAATTAATAAATATGCAGTTAGAGATTTAGCTTACATTGTAATTATAAGCACATTAAAAAAAATCGGTTTATGGGTGGTTTCACATGGTTGACACTCTAGTTTGGATATTTCACTAATAAGTTACATTCTTAGTTGTGTGTGTTTTTCTCACGGGTCGCTCTGTCACAGCCCTTACACTATTAACAATTAGACTGCAAGCTCAACTGGTTTAAATTATTCTGTTGGCTGATGGTTTGTGAGGGGTGTCAAGCTCCAAGTAAACTATCAAAGTGAATAGAAACCATGCAAGAACGAGACGTATTTGTTTAATATATAGCATAACCGAGCAACTGTAAGTAGTTCTTTCCAACCTAGCTGTCAATTAAAATTGAGAAAACCTTTGCAAATGCTGGAAAACAAGCCATTTGTCTGGCTGCACTTGTTCAAAATTGTCGTCTATCGATCCATAGACGGTGCCTGCATAGCCAATCAGGTTGTGAGTTTTGCTGATACTGTGTGGCTTGGTTATGCTACTGATAAATAGATAGACAAGTCATAGGCTTTGATACATTACATGTGTGCTGGTATAATGTTTAGAATAATGCTATAGTTTGTGAATGGGTAATAGTCCTTTTTGTGGCACGATAGACTGTGCTGTTTTGCATAATAAGAGCTTTTTTGCACTTAGGAATTTTTTTATATAATAAGTAGAAAAATGTCCTGGGTTGGATGAAACTGTTATAGAGTTGATATTAAGACTTTAAATTCCCAGGTAGGCCTGTATTTTATTATAATCTGGTTGCTACTGTTTTTTGTTATTAAAGTGGTTTTTTCGATGACTTTGTGGGCTTCCATTCAAGTTTGGCTAGGAAGCATTGATTTCCAAGTAGCCCAATTCTCGGAAGAAGATGTAATCTTTCGCCTGTGCAGGGAAAACTTCCAAACCTATCTAAACATTATAATAAATGGCAGACAATAGTCCTATAAAACTCTTCAAGCATAATTTTATGTATCAAAGCCAAACAAGTAGCACGCTTCTCTGCACCTTGTGTCATATATTATATCAGTGTGCCTGGAGATGGGGCATTTTCCTTATTTCTTTGGCTCTACATTGAAGCATTTCAACATCTTGCTTTTCTTCACCATGGGGAATTTTGCAATGTTTTTCTGAAATGACTATATATGTATTCGGGGTTGTATCGGGGGTATGGGCATTGGTGAAATTGACTGATGCATTAATCTACAGTACAGCATCGAGGATCAGTAACATTAAGTTCTGGAATGGAAATACATTGCAGCAAGCTGAGTGGTATTACACCTTCAAAAGTTTTACTTGATAAAACAATATCTGCATATATTTACACCTTTGACTTTCTTTTCTTATGACAGATGGAGGCATCTGATTGTTGGTATGCGTACAAAGACAAATCGGGAGACACCCTGTACTGGCACAACAGTTTCACTGATGAATACAGGTGGCCCAAAAAGTACTGCATGCAGGTAAGCAACATGTGTAATAATTCTTTAAATAGTTAATTTGAAGCAATAAGACTAATATAATGTACATGTAGCATCTTGTTTTCATTTTTCCTCTAATAGCAGATATTACAGTTCCATGCACATGTGAATAGCAGTTTCAGCACTATTGATCCAAATGCTTCACTTCCATGAAGCCATCAAGATTGCATGACACAGCTAGCTGAAAGACATCTTAATTACTGTAGATGCACAGTTTGAATAGTGCTTCATTACATTAAGTCAATACTGTTGAAACTACTGGTCATAGATGTCACTGTAATATCTGCTGTTCAGTAGACTGATTGTAAGGTAATTATAACAGATTTATCTTTTGGACAAGTGTTTTGTTGACAAAGGTCCACAAACTCATCTTGTGTTCAGGATCCAACTAAACAGAAAGCTTTCATCGATAGTTGGCCCTCCCTCTGGGCTCTTTTTCATCATAACTACATGTACGTGTACATGGTCATTTCGCTGCCATTGTTATTAGATCGAGTTGAATGCTGAAATATGTTGTGTTGATTAATCGTTCATATTTAATCAAGTCTTTTTTTTAACACTGATTTTTAACGGGACCTGAAACCACCGTAAGAGTCTGATCAAAGCCACTGGAGCCGACTAATTCACAAATCGAATTGGAATTTAGCCTGTTGGTTTTTGTGGAGGGAGGAAAACCGGAAAACCCGGAGAAAAAGCCTCGGAGCAAGGGCGAGATACCAACAAACTGACAACTCACATATGGCGCCACTTCTGGGGATCGAACCTCAGGGTCACTGCACCACCCTGGCTTCCCTGTTCGGTTATTATAGTTAAACCACTACATGTAGTTTGTTACTTAGCCGTTGTGTGATATTGTGCCAGACATTTCGTCCATTCATGCTTTGAGTGCCTGGATCTTTGTTCAGTTGGTAGTTAATGGAGTCTCTCCTCCAGTTAGACATGAGAAAGAGTTTCTCATATTACAACAATGGATCAGGTGTAGTTTACTACTCCAGTTGAAAATGTCCTATTGAGAATCAATAGAAAATCAAACATTTTAGAACGACAAAACTCCATGATTTTGCCATCCCTTGTCAATATTTGGGGAATGTTTGAGTTCTAAAATGTTTGATTTTCTAGTGATTCTCAATAGGAAATTTTCGACTGGAGTCGTAAACTACACCTGATCCTACGAACAACATTTGTGTCTACTATAATTTGTTTTGCTAATAAGGTCTTCAACTACGAAAGCTTACAATAGCTGATAGTGGTAGTGTATCCTTGTGGTCTATAAGCTATTTAATCATATTTAATGTAAATAGATAATTTTATTTACCGTATTTTCCTTTAGAGTGCAACTGTGAGCATAGTGGCTTGTGTTCTCGCTCCTTACTCGCTATTTCAACTTGATGCTCAAAGCTCAAAACAATTGTTAGGGGAAAAAAGAGGACCACAATGCAGGCCAAATTTTATTTAATGTAATTGGATGCACAAGTAGAACATAAGCTAGGATATTAGATTCCAAAATCACATTGTATAGCATGTGTGTATGTTATCACTGTGTGTTTTATTACATTTTTTTTGTCTTTCAATGAAGACATATTTTCAATGGCCTTTTAATGTATTCAAATTACTTATTGTTAATCGCCCACCATTAGTTTCCGAAATCTAAAGTGTAGAATCTGTTCTTGCTTTCAGTGCTCTAAGATGAAAGGTGCTAATGTAAGTTTAGTGCCATGTTGTATTTTAAAGAAAGAAGACCCAGAACCTAGTGAACTGTTTATTAACTTGTCCCAAGTTCCAGCTGGTAAAAAAATATCCAGGAGAACTAAACCATCACCTGATGATGATATTAACCATGAATCACATACTGAGGAAAACCATTACCAGTGCAAGAAGTGTAGCAAGACATTCAGTACTTCCAGTAATCGTAAATTGCACAATAGGACATACACTGGTAAAAAACCTTACAAGCGTACGATATGTAGCAAGAAATTCAGTAGGTCCGATAGTCTTAAAGAACACCACAGAACACATACTGGCGAAAAGCCTTACAAGTGTACGATATGTACCAAGTCATTCTGTAGCTCAGGTGACCTTAGAAGACACCACAGAACACATACTGGTGAAAAACCTTACAAGTGTATGATATGTGGCAAGAAATTCAGTAGGTCCCATCATCTTCAAAGACACCACAGAACACATACTGGTGAAAAGCCTTACAAGTGTACGATATGTACCAAGTTATTCCGTTGCTCAAGTCATCTTAAAAGACACACCAGAACACATACTGGTGAAAAACCTTACAAGTGTATGATATGTGGCAAGAAATTCAGTAGGTTGAGTGATCTTAAAAGACACCATAGAACACATACTGGTGAAAAACCACACAGGTGTACCAATTAGCGAGATATTTCTTGGTCTATAGCTATGTTACATCACAATATAGGATACATACTGATGACAGACCTTACAAGTTTATAAAGACTTCAAGTGGGAGATGTCTATAGTTATCATCACAATATAGGATACATACTGATACAATACATACTGATACAATTTTATAAAGACTTCAAGTGTGAGATGTCTATAGTTATGTTACATCACAATATAGGATACATACTGATGACAGACCCTACAAGTTTATAAAGACTTCAAGTGTGAGATCTCTATAGTTATGTTACATCACAATATAGGATACATACTGATGACAGACCTTACAAGTTTATAAAGACTTCAAGTGTGAGATGTCTATAGTTATGTTACATCACAATATAGTATACATACTGATGACAGACCTCACAAGTTTGCAAAGACTTCAAGTGTGAGATGTCTATAGTTATGTTACATCACAATATAGGATACATACTGATGACAGACCTTGCAAGTTTAGAAACACTTCAAGTGTGAGATGTCTATAGTTATGTTACATCACAATATAGGATACATACTGATGACAGACCCTACAAGTTTATAAAGACTTCAAGTGTGAGATGTCTATAGTTATGTTACATCACAATATAGGATACATACTGATGACAGACCTTACAAGTTTATAAAGACTTCAAGTGTGAGATGTCTATAGTTATGTTACATCACAATATAGGATACATACTGATGACAGACCTTACAAGTTTATAAAGACTTCAAGTGTGAGATGTCTATAGTTATGTTACATCACAATATAGTATACATACTGATGACAGACCTCACAAGTTTGCAAAGACTTCAAGTGTGAGATGTCTATAGTTGTGTTACATCAATATAGGATACATACTGATGACAGACCCTACAAGTTTATAAAGACTTCAAGTGTGAGATGTCTATAGTTATGTTACATCACAATATAGGATACATACTGATGACAGACCTTACAAGTTTATAAAGACTTCAAGTGTGAGATGTCTATAGTTATGTTACATCACAATATAGGATACATACTGATGACAGACCTTACAAGTTTATAAAGACTTCAAGTGTGAGATGTCTATAGTTATGTTACATCACAATATAGTATACATACTGATGACAGACCTCACAAGTTTGCAAAGACTTCAAGTGTGAGATGTCTATAGTTGTGTTACATCAATATAGGATACATACTGATGACAGACCCTACAAGTTTATAAAGACTTCAAGTGTGAGATGTCTATAGTTATGTTACATCACAATATAGGATACATACTGATGACAGACCTTACAAGTTTATAAAGACTTCAAGTGTGAGATGTCTATAGTTATGTTACATCATAATATAGTATACATACTGATGACAGATCTCACAAGTTTGCAAAGACTACAAGTGTGAGATATCTATAGTTATGTTACATCACAATATAGGATACATACTGATGACAGACCTTACAAGTTTACAAAGACTTCAAGTGTGAGATGTCTATAGTTATGTTACATCACAATATAGGATACATACTGATGACAGACCTTACAAGTTTACAAAGACTTCAAGCGTGAGATGTCTATAGTTATGTTACATCACAATATAGTATACATACTGATGACAGACCTCACAAGTTTGCAAAGACTTCAAGTGTGAGAAAACGTTTTCGTGGTCCTTGGGTTGTTTATTGTGGTGTTTACTCGGGCAAGCATATGATTAGTCACTAAATAAAGTAATGCGTACTAGTTGTATAACACCACTTATATACCTTATTCATAAATACGTATTTCTGTTTCAATACTTATCCACATGCAGAGAAAACATCATTACCATGTGAAGGAGATTTTTAAAGGGGCTATGTCATGGCACTGCGCATGTATCGAGTAATTGCTCGTTTAGTGGCTGTTAATTGGATAGAAACAGTTAAACTTCCCTCCCTCAGTGCTTGATTGAAAGGTTTTTCAATATTTTCCCTGGAGACTGTTTATATACACTGCTAGTCATTTTTGCATATTTGCTGTGATTTTAAGCATCCCACATGGCCGAGAGGTTCGTTAGTTTGTATCAAAATCGGTGGAAATAACTCTTTCCGGCACGGAAAAACAATGTAAAGTCTAACCGTGACACAGCCCCTTTAAAATTAGTGATCTTGTGAAATTTGAAGGTTGTAACTTAAAAATCAATGAAGTTACAGCCATTTGAAATTATAAATATTTGTATGAGAAAAACAACGGAGGCCTTTCTAGTCTCGCTTTCATGTTTTTTCAGCATTTGAAATCGCTATAACTCAAAAGTAATTCTCCATTGCTCTAAAACTGAACACAATTACTAGCTGTAATATAGTCTTTCATGTGGTAGCATTAGTTTCCCTCTACAAATTTATCTTCCAAATTATGCATATTAGGAGGCAGCCATTATGAATTCGGTCTATAGTAGATAATTTCTTTGTTTAGAGCTCGTGTAGCGTTTCAAGTGTACCTGCTGTGACAGCATTTTATTTTAAATGTACCATCAGAGACACGGGGTAATAATGCAAAGTGTACAAAAATAAATTATTTAATATTTTCGATTGAGTGTTGTAGATCCAAATCCAGAGCCAATCACAGGAGCAAGTAAAAACCGTAATGAGCAAAGCACGAACTGAAGCAATTCGTGATTGCTTTTACATGGACTAGTCACGTGGAAGAATTAATTAAACGCAGTCATGGATAACTCTGATCTAAAACGAAAATTGATGGCGTGAACGGACCAAAACAACATTAGGTTTTAGATTAGAACTTGATTGGCTAATAATTCCAAAGTATTTTGCACAGCGAACTGGTAAACAAGCTAAGAAAACGTAAAATCAAAGCAATCGCTGATTACTATCGACACTCAATCGAAAACCGCTTCTCGTCAATGAATACTCCTTTCAGCATAGATTGGGATTTAGCTACACCACGGTCTGGGGTAGCCTCCTTTGCAGGCGTTCTTAGTGTCTTCTTAGGTCTAGTGGGGAGGGAGATTAGGACCGACACTAAGAACGCCTCAAAGGAGGCTAGGTGTGGGGCGGAACGAGGATTGTGTGCGAGAGGATTCGGAACGGTGTTAATTCGAAAGAAAAGGGATTCGAGCGCCAACATCATTTGGCACTTTCTTTCTTGCCTTTGTAAGTCTAATCCTGTACCGCTCGAGACCTGTATTCCTATTGCACTCATTATACTGTAGCTCTTGTTTTCGTACTGCACGTTCTAAAGGTTAGGGTGTTTTGTATTCTTGGGTAAGCCAATGCTGTGGCTCGTTTCGAGCGGTACAGGATGGCCCTTGTAAGTGAGCGAGAGTCTCCTCTGGATCTCCCCCAGGGGATCATTACCACCTTATCAGGAAGGTTCTGATTTGTGCTTTAAAATATTGAATATAAGACCGCAGTTACCAAACCCTGCTAGCAGAGGTTCTTTTCTCTTACACTCTCTCCAGCTCCACTAACGAGGGAGAAAAGAACCTCTGCCACGATCCCAACAGTTTTTTAGATCTCACCGGCTCCAAGTTTTTGGATGTAAGTCACATGACAAACTGGTTTTAAAACCGGTTTTTCGAGGTTGACGTCACGCGCATGACTTGATGGTATTTTAAAACACTGCCCAGTCTAGAGTCAGCAGTTTCAAGATGGCATCTGTTTTTGGAGTGAGCGAAGTAGCGTTAAAAGCATCTGTGTCAAACCTCTAGGAAAGCAACATCACCCTCGAAGAAGGAAATTATTTTATGTTCTCCACTTCGCCTTCTCTTGCCGTTAACAATAGGAAATGGACAATCTGAAATCTACAATGTTTACCGTCTCGTTTTTCTCGGCCAATGGCAATCCAGATACCGTGGCGCATGCTCAACAAGAAAACCGTTCGGATCGTGGCAGAGGTTCTTTTCTCCCTCGTGAGTGGAGCTGGAGAGAGGGTAAGAGAAAAGAACCTCTGCTCGCAGGGTTGAGTTACCAGTGCATCCTCGAGAAAGCTTTTTGGTTAAACAATTTTATGGTATTAAGTCCATAATCAGGTATAACCAGCAGTCCATAATAGGGTATAACGAAAAGTCCATAACCATGTATAACACAATTTCCGTTTTACCTTTTCTTATTAAAAAAGTGAAATAAATTTTGACTTGTCTTTTTTGTCTTTTTTTTTTAGTAATCGTGTTGCTTGTTTTAAAATTGTCAAACATTGCTTGATTACATCAGACTAGTGCAACATCTGATATACATTGATCGAGCACCTTTCGCCTTTTTAGAACGCGACTTGGACAAACAATATCGCGGAATGTTAGATAAAGAGTAGAGGATTGTTAATAGCTTCAGAAATGTTTTTTTTTTCATGGAGCCTTCGTACATTTAGGAGAAAGAACGTAAGAGCTTCCTAGACCAATAAATGGTATAAGCTATACGGATAGGTGTCAGTGGATAGGTTATGGTTTTCGAGCTGTGTTGGCCCGAAATAGGGTGAGAACATTAAACTAATATGGTTACTCGACAAAAAGAAATTTAAAAAAATTATCCAAGCAATAATTCGGTGTCGGACCGGTCTTGATTTTCCAATGTTCCTTTATGCAGTCGGAGAGAGAGAGAGAGCTTAAAGTGCCTTTTGCAATTTTGATAGCTTATGAACCTCCGAAAAGTTTTGAATACTTCTGTGAAGAAAGTTTTGGTTTAAAGTGAATACTTTATGTTCTACGCTTGTTTGAAATCGTATAAATGTGACCTTTGCTGACCCATGACCGCGTAAGTAAAAGCCTGGGTCGAAACCTGGGTAGACGTCATATATTGAATTCGGCTTTGCAATCATATGAAGAAATACTTCACATGTTGACTAAAATGACTTTTTTCTTTACTAACAACTCAAAAACTGTATATTTTCTATGCATCGATGTTGTGATAAAAAGGCGCCATGGAGAATAATGCATTAATGAGATGACGTCTATCTAGGTTTCGACCCAGGCTCTTACTTACGCGGTCATGGGTCAGGAAAGGTGACATTTACACGATTTCAAACAAGCGTAGAGCATAAAGTATTCACTTTAAACCAAAACGTTCTTCACAGAAGTACTCAAAACTTTTCGGAGGTTCATAACCTATCAAAATTGCAAAAGGGTGATAGGCACTTTAAGCAGCTATGACGGAAACGTTTAGGCATACGGCATAACACAATAATCTACCTCTGTCCTATCCCATGGTGCTTTGCGCGTGCAAAAATCAGAAATATCAGTTTTGTTATTGTGACTCAAATCTTTCGAAATCCATCTCTAGTTTAGGTCATAGTGTTATTATCCCTAGATATATGGTTTATCTGTTAACTTGATTTTTGTGTATATACCTTTTTAAAATGAAACTTCTCTGGAATGTTTTCGAAATCCCGGTCAAGAGTGGCGAGTAGATGAATGCCGAAGAAATACAACTGAGGCGAAGCGACTCGACAAATAATCCTTCAGCAGTTCACATTTTGCTTTCTCTTGGTCTGCATGAGAACACTTGCGGTTCAAAAGGACTACTACGTGAGTCTTGTATATTCGTAGTGTTCAATCCCGACGTAACTAATCGATTACTCGATAAAATCGATAATAGTCGATAGTAATTAATCGATTTTTATCGGACTATCGATTTTTATCGATGTCTATCGATCACTCTTTGAATATAGCTTTGGCATATTCGTATTCAAGACAGGTGCCGTAGTGCATTTCATTTACAATCAGTTCTTGGTACTATCTCTACTCGGTTTGACCGTGAGAGAGAATGAAGGCATCAACTGCGTAAACTATGCTTAGAGATCTAATTGGCGATCACAAGCACACAACAAACAGATTGTAAACAATTTGATGTAATACTGATGAAAAGTCAAAACACGTTGATGGTTCAGCGTACCTTTGTCTTGATCGGGAAACTTTGTTCACGCATGTCAACTTAAACAGCGTTGAAAAAAATGGAACTATAACTTAACAAACAACCTAACTATTATATTACAAAGCGATGACTTTGACCAGGGTCACCCACACAGACATCAAACTAGGCGAAATTCGAGCCGAGAGGACCTATAAACCGTGGTAGCTCTGATTGTCTAATAACAGTTAAAGTGCTTATGAGCCCTAACCAGAAATCGTTATTTGGGTGCAGTAAAGTGGTTTACATCTTGTTCAACCATTTTTGGGTGATTTATGGTCGTGATATTGCTTTAAAATGCGTTACAAATCCTTGAAATGACGTCGTTTAAGTCAAAATTGCCATTGAATGTTTATTTTTTCAGTTGTTTTTCAGGCATCAGACATTTGATCCTTGCAATCTTATTGAAATATCTTTTAATAAGTGGAGCTGACATGAATACAGAGCAAAATGAACGAAAATGAGCTTTTGACTTAAATGACGTCATTGAAATTTGATGCCATTGATGAAACGAAAATAGCTAAACGTTAAAAATTTTTTCGAGACCGGTCATTTTGTTTTCCACTTTGACATTTGAATCAGTGATAACTGGCAGGGCTCATGTGCACTTTGACCTTTAAATCAATGATAACTGGCTAGGGCTCATGTGCACTTTGACCTTTAAATCAATGATAACTGGCTAGGGCTCATGTGCACTTTGACCTTTAAATCAATGATAACTGGCTAGGGCTCATGTGCACTTTGACCTTTAAATCAATGATAACTGGCTAGGGCTCATGTGCACTTTGACCTTTAAATCAATGATAACTGGCTAGGGCTCATGTGCACTTTGACCTTTAAATCAATGATAACTGGCTAGGGCTTATGTGCACTTTGACCTTTAAATCAATGATAACTGGCTAGGGCTCGTGTGCACTTTGACCTTTAAATCAATGATAACTGGCTAGGGCTCATGTGCACTTTGACCTTTAAATCAATGATAACTGGCTAGGGCTCATGTGCACTTTGACCTTTAAATCAATGATAACTGGCTAGGGCTCATGTGCACTTTGACCTTTAAATCAATGATAACTGGCTAGGGCTCATGTGCACTTTGACCTTTAAATCAATGATAACTGGCTAGGGCTTATGTGCACTTTGACCTTTAAATCAATGATAACTGGCTAGGGCTCGTGTGCACTTTGACCTTTAAATCAATGATAACTGGCTAGGGCTCGTGTGCACTTTGACCTTTAAATCAATGATAACTGGCTAGGGCTCATGTGGACTTTGACCTTTAAATCAATGATAACTGGCTAGGGCTCATGTGCACTTTGACCTTTAAATCAATGATAACTGGCTAGGGCTCATGTGCACTTTGACCTTTAAATCAGTGATAACTGGCTAGGGCTCATATGCACTTTAAATGTTGTCGCACTATAAAAGATGTGGTATTAATCAGCTAATTATATCGATTAATATCGATTAGCTTTCCGATGATCGATTTCGATCAATTAGTTACGTGGGGTTAAAATAATGTTAGTGATATGAATGATGTGTCATAATAGTAAAGGTATTTTGCAAACAGATATCGAATACATTGTACGAAGTACACTAAAACGAATACGTGAAATATAGAGTTAAGGCATTCAGCCCTTGCAGTTTCAATCATGATCAGTGCAATTACAAACTTTTATAACAGAAATGATTCATATTATTTTTTGAAGAAGTGGTGAAAGTTCTCAGTGGTCTGGGTGTACAGCTGATTCTCACCTGTTTTTGATCATGTGCTATTGCTATTAATCTAAAAACTTCATCAATTTGGCGACGATAAAGTTACTATGTTCTTCGATATGATAATTTGGTTTGAAGTTCATTGAAGCAGAGAGTTAGCATGGCAACAAAAGTAAGAGATAAATACCGAGAACCGAGGCATTATTAGTACTATTTACAATATGAGTGGCGATGTTGTCCCACATCGAAAAGACGGTGTTACGCAATAAGAGAGCAGATGTACTTTATCATTATCATATTATGTTTTAGATCCGGCGACCGGCGAAGCCCGGATCCGAGCTGCGAATCCTCAGACCCATGCTCGGCTCTCATTTACCACAGGAAGCCCGGTTTCACATCTTTCTCGATTTTTTCGATTAAATTTCTTCGAGAGCCGAGGGAAAGTGAAGCGGAACTGGTGAAGGTGGATCTGTGGCGGCGTTGGGATTTCTACAGATCCTCGAGGCTCGAGGGGAAATTTAATCGCTAATTTTCCGAAATGTCATGCTATAGCGATACTTTGTGTTGAAAAACATTACAATTGTTATGGTAATGTGCCAACGTCGCTTTGTGTCGGCAACCAATGGATCCCTGGTTGGCACATTAATGACAATGTGGCAGTGAGCATCGCTATTAGATTGTAATACTATGATCTCCGAGGAAGAGAACTAATCTGCGAGAAGTTTGCTTCTCTGCCAGAAGTAAACACGTCGCAGTTGAGTGGCTTTCGAAAACGTTAGTTATTATTTGAGAAGAATAGCAGTAAAACACAATGTCATTATGTGCTGACTACTGAAATATTCAAAGGCAATACGTATATGGTTTAAAGCATCCCACATGGAAGACGGCGGTGTAAGGAATCGATAGCGGTGCATCGCGTACAAAGTATTCACTCACTCAGTAGTAGGGGCGGGAGTAAAATTATACCCGTTTTTTTGTTGCACAAGGGCGCCATAAAGCGAATTCAGAAAGCCACTTTATGGCGCCCTTGTACAACAAAAAAAAGTTGTATAATTCTACTACCGCCCCTACTACTAGGGGGTACTAAGGGTCAGCCAAATTGTCACTAGACATTCTTACACATAAAAATCCAAACTTGATAACCCTATTAGAGATATGATTAGCATATAGTTATATCGACATCGATTGTCCCGTATCGATCTCTTCCACAAAAAAAAAAAAGTTGTATAATTTTATTACCGCCCCTACTAGGGGTACTAAGGGTCAACCAAATTGTCACTAGACATTCTTACACATAAAAATCCAACTTGATAACCCTATTAGAGATATGATTAGCATATAGTTATATCGACATCGATTGTCCCGCAACATCCTTACACCTAAAAATCCAAACTCGAGTAACTGTTAGAGCTATCCTAACGTATAGTTATACCGAAGAGAAAATGGTGAGACCGCGTAGTGAGCCACTTCCACAGAGTCTAGCTCGAGAGGCAGGTGCTATTCTCGATGAGAGAGATGGAATGCTCGAGGGGGTGGAGATAGGCCGCCGTACTATTCGATGGCGCTTCTTCCAAGGTGTGGCAGGAGATTTGACCCCTAGGATCATGGAAAAGTTAGTTGCAAAGGTAACCACCAGCTTCTACCTGCGCTACAGCTACACCTATCGTATTCGCAATGTCAACGACGGGCGTGTGATGCTATTCTCCAAGACTGTCCCCGGCTCTCCATGGGTGAACATCCTAGAAGATGCAGAAGAGTGGATCAATAGCAAGGAGCTATCTCGATTGAATCCTGACAACATTAATCGACCAAATACCCAATGGGCCTTTGTGCGTTGGATCTACGTGGATGTCAAAGTCGTGATCGATCGTCAGCCTCTGTTGGGAACAGGCCCACTGCCCCAATGGCTTCGCCATAAGAAAGGAATGCTTTCCCTTGATCGATATGGTGACAACCTATGTCTGTGGCGCTGCCTTGCCGTATACAAAGGAGCCCGCGCAGACAAGTGCAACACCTCGGCTCGAAAACTTGCCCAGAACTTCTATCGCCTGACAGCGCCCACGCAAGACGTTCCCAGAACTTCCTTAGACCAGCTGGAGGAAGTCGAGTTGCACTTTGGAATCGGTATTCGGGTGTATGAACCCACAGAGGATGGCGCTTGGCATCTTACGCGACATGCAGCTCACTACAAGCATACGATGACGATTGGGATATACGAAGGACATGCCTTCTATATCAAGGACGTCAAAAAGCTAGGGCACATCTACGTATGTAATGACTGTAAGCAACGGTTCACACAGGCTGGTCACCTCCAACGCCACGCAGATCGTTGTAGTCGTGGAGAAACGAAGGTTGTTTGCCCCGGAAAAGTAATCACAGTACCCCAGTCGGCATACGAAAAAGCCTTCTGGCCAGAGAGCACCGCTAGCAAAGTCGCTCTATGCTGGTTGAAACGCGAAGCCGAAAGGATTGGGCAACACATTCATCACGCAGCTTGTGGGCATGGTGGAGAGCATTGGATCGAAGGAGCGCCGGTCGACGGCTACGAACCTCTTTCGAAAACCATCTTCCAATTTCATGGATGCTATTTCCATGGCTGCCCGAAATGCTTCCCTAGGGAAAGGAGGCTCTATCTCAAGACCTGCGAAAGAACGGAGAGTCTACGTGAGGCAGGTTATATAGTAGTGGAGGCTTGGGGTTGCTCTACAAAGGAGAAAAACAAGCTGGTTCCAACTCCAACGCAAACCGCCTATCCACATGCCATAGTTTACGATTTCGAAGCCTATCTCGATACAACGAAAGGAATTAAGACAACCAACTGACCGATTGACCATCGAAAACGTTCATGTCCCAATATCAGTATCAATTGCCGACACGTACGATCGAACGCCAACCCACATCTGTCGACGCGAACCAAAAGAACTTGTAGCCGCCTTTGTCGAAGAACTCCAACGAAGAGCGAAAGCAATCCGAGAAGTCATTGCGGAACGGTTCTGCCCCAAGACACCTGAATTCTCCTTTGACACCCTATCGAAGGCACAACGGATGAGAATCGACGAATGGATCAGCCAAGTTCCAGTATTGGGATTCAACTCTGGCAGGTACGATCTCAACCTGATCAGGGAGCACTTCGTAGGAACCATTGCCGACACCTGTCCAAAGATCCGGGTGGCAAAGAAAGCCAACACCACTATGTTTCTCTTGACTCCCGATTTCCGTTTCCTCGATGTGATGAACTACCTTGGACCTGGAACTTCCTACGAACGTTGGATCACTGCCTATGGATGCGAGTTGCAAAAGAGTTTCTTCCCATATGAGTGGTTCGACTCTCCCGACAAGTTGGATCACGTTGGATTACCAGATTATCAAGAGTGGGGTTCGAAGTTGAAAAGAGAACACCTACTATCTAGGTCAGAGTTCGAAGACTGCAAGCGCACCTTTCTCGACAAGGGAATGGAGACCTTTGCAGACTGGCTACGATACTACAACAACCTAGACGTAGTTCCATTCCTAGAGGCACTCGAAAAGATGCGAGATTTCTATCACGAGAAGGGAGTAGACATGCTGAAAGACGCAGTGTCCATCCCAGGAGTCTCGCTACAGTTCCTGCTTCGAGGTAGTGTAGAAAGGGGAGCTGAGATGTATGCTCCAAGTAAGGAAGCCTACCACATGCTGAAAGGCGCTGTCGTGGGAGGTCCAAGCATAGTGTTCACCAGACGCCACGAAGCAGGAGTGACTAAGATTCGTAGTCATCAGGGAGGAACTAAGATTTGTCGTAAGATTCTTGGATACGATGCCAACGCCCTATATCTTTCCACGATGGAATTCGAAATGCCTTGTGGAAAAGAAACGGTTGTGCACTATGACGAGCCAGGTCCAGCCGCCGAAGGATTCGTCGAATGTCTACGTGGTGGAACGTGGTTTGGATATGCAGAAGTAGATATCGAGATACCAAAAGAATTGTGGAAGGAATTTGAGGAGATGCCCCCCTTCTTCTACAACAAGAAAATCCCCAAGGAAGCAATTCCTCCACAAATGTTGGCCTACCTTGAAAAGACAGGTAGAAAGCGCAGCGAAGAAACGAAGCTAGTTGGGAGTCTCTCTGGAAAGAAGTTGCTACTCTATGCTCCTCTTCTACTTTGGTATCTAGACCATGGCGCAGTGATCACTGCTGTCTACCGCACGATAGACTACGAACCCAAAGAAATCTTCGGATGGTTCGTGGACCAAGTCACTGAGGCGCGACGCATGGGAGACGTAGACAAAAGTAAAGCTTTGCTGGCAGATGTGTTCAAGCTACTAGGAAACAGCGCCTATGGAAAGTTGCTCGAAGACTTGGGACGCCAAACAAATGTCACCTATACAAAAGATGAGAAGATTGTGGACAAAGCCTTGCGAAGCGTTTGGTTCGAAGACCTGGAAGAGATTGGCGAGGCATACGAACTCGAGAGTAGGAAGGACCAGATCCGAATCAAACGCCCTTTCCAAGTAGGTATCGCTGTGTACCAGCTCGCAAAGCTGCGTATGCTTGAGTTCTACTACGACTTCCTCGATAAGTACATCGATCGCAAGGACTTCGAATACATCCAGATGGACACGGACAGTGCGTACATTGCCATCTCAGGAAATAGCCTCGATGAGGTTGTAAGATCAGACCTACGAGAGGATTTCGAAGCCGAAAGGAAGGAATGGCTAGCTTGGGACAAGTGGAGCAGTCGCACCCCAGGACTCTTCAAACTCGAATTCGAAGGACAGCGCGCCATTGCCCTATGCTCGAAAGCCTACTACGTTGATACGGGTGGCAGCAAGAAGTATTCCGCTAAAGGTATGTCTAGGCGGCACAACGACATTTCGTGGGATCGATTCGTAGCAGCCCTCCAGGGTGATATCGACGTGGCGGAAAACCGAGGCTTCCGACTATCGCCAGAAGGTATAGCAACCTACAAACAACGGAAGCTTGGGCTATCAGCTTACTACGACAAAAGACGCGTTCTTCCCGATGGAATCCACACCGAGCCAATAGAGTACGCTGTCTAGCGCTTGGGTACAAACAGAATTCCTTTTGGTGGTAGTTCCGTATCCCTAGGAACGACTTGTAGCTCTTCACGAACGAATCCACGTTTGGGTGCGGCCTTCTCCCCTTCTCGCTTCGCAAGGTAATAAAGCACAGGCTGTCCCGAAGATACTACACTTCGCGAAATGGTGTATATCTGCAAACTCCACACAGGATCAGTAGCTCTACGTTTTTCACCTCCTTCCAATTCTCCTGGTGCATAGAGATATCGAACTAGAACGTCGAATGGTAGACGCTCTTCTCTCAATCCAACGGTGCGCGAATACGTAGGAGTCTTCAGATCTACTTGTTGCGTCACTACAGAATTCGAAGGCTCCTTTCCTGTCAGTCGAGTCACCTCACTGTTCAGGGCTTTGATAACCATTGGTAAACGAACTACCCATTCTCTACTACGCTCATCTGATCCTTCCGAAGTAAGTACCATCTCTTGTGCATACTGATACCCAAACAATCTCTCGGCTAGAGTTCTATTTGCTCGTTCGACAAAACTTTGTGCCCTATGATTACCGGCCTCGCCTCGTTGAACTTTCGTACCATGTAGTTTTAAGGTTTCAGACATATGCCCCATGAATTCTCTACCAGGATCGACCTGCAATAACTTTGGCCATTCTAGTGGACTCCGTTTGTAGATTCGCTCAAAGGCTGCAGCCACCTCACCGCTATCTTTCGAGGACAAAGGCTCGGCCTCTTTATATCTAGAAGCCACATCGATTACCACTAAAGCATACTTATATAGCTTTCGTCCACGGCCAGGTCGATCGTGAGGTAAGAAGATCAAATCAGCTTGATGGACCTCGTTAGGTTTCGATACGGTCCAATGAGGTCTTGGGATATGTCGTGGCGGTGGTAAGTATATTTGCCATAGTGCTTGTTTCTCCAACCAACTCTTAGCTGCATCTTTTGGTACCTTAGCAGCATCGGCGAGCTTACCAATTGCGGTCACCCCTTTCCAATAACCTCTTGGACCGTAATATGTCGCACCCAGATCTATAACCTTTTTTTTAAAAACCCCAACCCCAACTTCTGTTTGGATTGAATCGTGTTTCGGGCAAGGGCATGTCCCCATTGTCGCTCTTTCCAAGGGATGGCATCTAAGGCCTTGACCATTTTGCGATCGGCCGCGTGTTTGCAACTCAAGCATGTTAAGGCCTGGTTCAGGGGTCAAATTTCGGGTAAAAACTGTTTTCCTTATTTCAGCACAGCCGAGTGTGGTAAGTACACCAAGTTTCTTACGATAATAGATATCGCTATTCTTGACTACCTTAAGTAGTTTGTGTGTAGTAAAACGTGTCACGTGGTCTGTCATGTGACTTAGAACACGAAATCAGTAAATCAAAAACGCGGCTCCGAGTTTAAAACAGCTAGGATGATGAGTGGATGTGTTTAGTTAAGGCTGACGCCCTTTACCTAAATCAACTTAGAAAAGATGACTACAATGTTTCGTTAACGAGTAATTAAGGCCAACATATGCAAAATAGGTCACGTGACTTTTTATACCCTTAATATCTCCTTATCTTTACATGATAGTCATGTTTTCTAAGCGTGATCTGAAACACTGCGGGAGGAGTAATGTTTTAGCAGGGTTATTTTATATTCATATGTTATCGTCGCAGCCGCATTTCACTTAAACGATTTTATATGATTATGACGTCATCGATCACGTGATACCACAACCATCCACTTAACACATTTAAGGAAGTTGATATTAGTATTATGGTGTAATTAGATTTTGTTTAAACTGTTATTTCTGTCAGAAAACATTATTTAACGTACATCTATTTTCCGTTAAATGAACCAGGCCTTAACATGCTTGAGAAGCGAGCTTGTTGGCGCCGTTATCACAAACACTGTAATCAACATCGTGTTGCATAGCGACCGCATCAGTCTTACCCGTAGGTGGTTGAAAAACCTCGAGGATGGTACCGTCGGGCGCCCACCGAACTTGCTTCTCCAGAGGATTGCCAGGCCCGGTGTAGTTGTGCCCCGGGAGCACGAATCCCTTCTTTGGCGCTATTTTAAGAATCTGTTTGTGGATGTCGACCCCGCTGCCCAGCTTGTCCAAGGTCTGGGAGACGCCCTGATCAATCAACTGGCCTGCCATTCCTTTGATGTACTTTGAAGCCATATTCTTTGCCGCGTCACTCCTGATCCCCGCTTTCCCCATTTGCCAGAGAGCTTTCGTACCAGCCTCGAAAGTTCCGCTCCAAGGTCGCCACCGGCTTTCGTGGAGACAAACCTAGACTTCGCCGCTCCACAGCTTGCACAAACAGATTGCATTCTTGTCCGACCAGTTTTAGTGGTCACCAAGGTCTCGGACCCCGGAACGGATCGAGTTCGTTTCCTTTCCTTCACACAGTACGAAGCCATCCTATATTATATATGAAAAAAAAAAAGTTTTTTTTAAAATCCAAAGTAGTTTTTGATGAAGGCATGGTTGTCTTTGTGAATCACCTCAAGCAGGTGCGTACCTTTCTGCCGCTCTATGAGATAGTACAAACACCACCACCCACACAACACGGAAGAGCGCTCTTGGAGCTCGTCGCCACTATAGAGCACTGAAGGCCCAAGGTACTCACTTACCTCCTCTGGCATGTCGAGCCCAAACGAGTCGAAATACTCGGCGGGGCTTCCTTTAACGATACGATAACATACCCAGTGTGTCCCAGGACCACTTGCCGCATCAAGATTCACGATCCCACATTCTCGCGCATGTCTTTGTCGGGTAAGCTATCCCTGCTGAACACGCCCCGAAAGTTTTTAATTTTGTACGCGTCTACGAGCCTATATAAATCAAGATTGGTTAGAGGATATCTCCCAAGAACGGAATGCCGTTGAACGGACTGTTCTTGCCTAGGATCAATCCACGCCACTTTTTTTACCGCCCTTCTGCGGTGGAGATAAGTAAGTAGGTCGAGCGCTAGCCAGAGATGTGGGATCCACCTGAAGACCTCGCCCCGTTAGCGCTTTGAGGATCAAGGGGATGCCGATACTTGCCAGCAATGTGCCTAGGAACCCACCCTGTTGTTTCTTGGTGAGCTGAACCTGTACTCCAGAACCGGCCTGCAGCGCTTGGAGGATTTTTTCCTTCTGCTTCGTGGTGAGGTAATGTTGGTACTCGATGAGTTTGTCCACCTTTGCGTTGGGGACCGAGAATAGCCCACCCCCCTTTGGAAGTGCTTTATTGACTCCCCAACTAGCCAATCCAGAAAGAGCGCCGGTAGCTAGTGGGACAGCCGCTTTGGTGAGCCACGGAAGAGCACGAGCCAAGATTGGGAATAGGGCTCCCAGGAAACCTCCGTCTGTTGGCGGATCTGAGTCGTGCTAATATCGATCTGAGCCCCCTTGCCCAATCGCTTGGCTTTCTCAAGCCGAGTCACTTGTCGTTGCGTCAACAGGACCGTATCAGAACCCGAGAGCTGCTCGTGTGCCAAACGAATCGTGACCGGGGCTCGGTTCTGATAGGCCTTAGCAATTCTTTCCTTCTGGCCAGGAGATAAACTGATGTTGTACCCAATGTATGCCATGACTATACTTATAGAAAAACAATTTATGCCCGAACTAGCAACTTGCCACTAGATTGCAGGAGTTCGACGTCCTGACTATAAAGGACGAGGGCGTATACGCTGTAGTCTGCGTTGGTTCCCGCCGAAAGCTTGTACTTGAACGTCAACTTGGTTGTGCCGTCTTTTAGATCTGGCTTCTGGTGGCGGAGGTCGAAATATAATACGGGAAAGATGGTCCCGAAATTTGTCCGCGTCAGTAGCGTTCCACCAGCGTAATTGTTTATGTCGTAACTGTACTTCAGGACGTCGCGGAACACTCTCGACATATCGGTTGATGGGGTGTACTCGTATTCGGGGTACTGATTTCCATTTCCAACCTCTAGGTGACAACTAGAGAGAGTCTTGGCATCCACCACGGAAAATGTGTTGTACAAGAAGGGGTTAGCTGTTTGACTGTCCTGAGTGGCATCGTTAGCAATCCATACGAACACGTGTCGCGGGCGACTAATACCAGACGTGATCTTGAACGCTCCAGTTTGTTGACGAGAAGAGTTCGAGCGCTCAATCATTTCCCGAAGGTAGGACCACTTATGCGGTTTCAGAAACTGACTCGTGTAAATGCTGGTGCCAGCCGCGTTGAAGACTAGTCGTGGGACCCACAGTTGGAACTTCGTGACGACTACGCGGCAGTTGTCCGCAGCCTTCCATATCAAGTTGGCATCGCTCTCAAGCACCACACCAAGCTCCATCTTCATGTTGGGGAGCAGCTGATCCTCGAGCGCATCAAAGAAGGCATAACGGTTGAGTGGGATTTCGGTGTTCACCGTGGCTGATACGCCCAACACGCCCTTCCGCATGGCAAACCCTTTATTATAGTTAGCTTGCGCCCCTCGTTCTTCGGCGTGGCGACCGGTATCCAAGTAAAAGAATGTGTTCGTGCCAGTTGTCTCTACGTACCCCCGACTATACTCTAAAAGGTTCTTCACGTTCACGGCGTGGTTGGCCAATTGACAATCGTACAGCTGCATTCCGTTTCCTTTGACAGATAACTCGTTGACAAAACTGTGTGAGCCGTTTACTATGCCGTTATGGTCATCGACGGCTATGTCGCTACCATCAGCCAGCTTCACCACTTTGAAATCAATTGCAAAGCGGGCATTGTACCAATCGAAAGGGCTTATCTCTCCGCTATTATCGGCAACGAACCGATAGCCCTCTTTTTTCTGATGCGCGTTGTTAGCGACGACTGAAACGAGTGGGGTTTCCAAATCGAAGACCACATCCTCATATCTCTCAACGTACTTTGGATTTCTATACGATTCCATGCTTACGCTATCGCTATATATATGAACGAACTAAAAAACTCTTCCACCCTCCAGCAAGCGATTGATCCGATCCGCCGTAGTCAACTGTGATGTTGCAGGGCCTCGTAGAAGCTCAACGATCTTAGCTCCACCATCGGGTGTCTGCGAAGGCGCTTGGTCACGGGTGTTCGGGTTATAAGCGCTTGGGTTGCGGACTTGACTGTGGACTTAGCTGCTTTACCCAAAGCGCGCCGACCAAAACTTTTCAGTTAATCAAACAGACCTTCGCCGTGAACGTGTCTATAGATGAACTTTCCCGCTTCAGGGTCGTAGCGCCTCTTGTATTCGTTATAGTAAGGCATCTCTATATTAAGGTTGAGATAATTTTTCGCTTCGTAAGATTAGCGTCATATGCCAGTCAATGTCGTTGAGGTCTACGGGTCTATTAAGGGCGTCGGTTACGAAAAAGCTCATGTGACTGATGCTATTCGACGTCAGAGGTGTAAAGAGTGCCCGCTTAGGCTCGACCGAGAATGGGTAAGAGCGTTGAAGATTGTCCGTTGGGATGACGGCATCGTATTGCCGGACACACCGCTCACCAGAGAATCTGAAATGGCAGTGGTTCTTATGTGGAGAGAATCGATTGAGTTGGTGATGTTGGGTAGTTTCGTTCCGTACTCGGTTTTGGTTACGATCTTTGGCTCGAATCCTAGGAGTTCGCAGAATTTCGTTCCTCGAAGATCTATTTGATAACTACCAACGAGCTCGATCACCACTTTGTAACTCGTTAGGACAAAGATAATGGAAATTTTCTTCGGATCGTGGCTATTGCGCTTCATAGTCTGATGTAGGTAGTCGTTCAAGTCATCGTATGAATACATACCATTCGGAAAGTTCACCGTCGTCCAGTTATTGCCATCGGAGCTGTATTTCACATTGTTGTTTTGATACGCAGGGGTGATGTTGTGCCAGGAGTATGTCATAGAAAGTTTATCGAGTGCTAATGAGTGCCTCATGTTAGGTGAAAGTTGTAAGGTAGGAACGTACTTGATTGTAAAGCTATTAGGACGAGAGACCCCGACTTTCACTCGATCCACAGATGAGATGTAGAGTGCTCGATCCATAGTGCCTATATTCTAGGTCACATAATCGTGCAAGAGGGCTATGAGTTGGTCGTTGGTAACCTCCCCGAGGTCGCGTAGCTTGTGTGCTATGTCAGAAACCTCTTGCTTCACTTGCCGACTCGTATTTCCACCCTTTATGGAACCTCCGAGGATCTCCAACCGATCAAGCAGGTCGCCCGGGCCGGTATAGTATATGGTTCCGCCTCGCTTACGTCGTACGCCTTGACCTTGCTGTGGATGTATGGTCGCTCGACCATCAAAAATAGTTTCCGCCCTCTTCACAAACTTCTTATTAAGTGCGATTTTTCTATCAATTTCCGCTCTTTGCGGCGACCCGACCTTTGTCTTGCTCTTCTTCCCACCGAGTTTTTTATTCAGGTTTGCCGCAGCGATTCGAGCTTCCTTCTCAGTACCTCGTTGAAAGGCTTCGTTTGGTGTTGGTAGCCCTGACTCGGTTAGCATCTGCAGCTCTTCGGGGGTGAAACCTTGGTTGGGTTCCACAACAAGTCTTACAGGTGCTGGTGCCGCAGGGGCAGGCAAGGCTTGTTGTTCTGGAGGCGCGGGAAGTGCCGGCACGACCGGTGGCGCAGCGGCTTCGATGACCTCTTCCCGTAGCTCTTCAAGTTCCTCGATGAGGGGCTCAAAGGCTTTCTTCTGTTTTTCATAAGTATCTTGCCTGGCGTGTTCCTCCTTCTTTAAGGTGCTATGAACAAGATTGACCATCCATCCCGCCTCTATCTGAGGAAGAGCATGTAGCTGAAAAGCTTCGAGGTCCATATCTATAACTTAGTTGAAATAAAAATCAACTTAGTTGAAATAAGAATCAACTTAGTTGAAATAAAAATCAACTTAGTTGGAATAAATATATAGCTATGGAGATTCCGAACTATGATGGTGGGAAGGACGCAATCACGAAGTTTAAGCAGCTCTACCCTTTCATGCCTAGCGAGCCTTTCCGAATGCTTATCGCTGCCCCCTCGGGGGGTGGGAAGACAAACTTGCTCATTCACATGCTCCGCGTCCCGCTTTTGTACTACGATAAGATATATCTATATGCCCGCAATCTCGATCAAGAGAAGTATCGCGATCTTTATACCCTTTTCGGTGAGTTAAGTGAGAAGGTTGGGTACCCCATTCTGGAGGGTAGCAGCGACATCGGCGATATCAAACCTCTACAGACCCTCGATCAAGAATCCCAGAAGGTTGTTATCTTCGACGACTTCATCACGGAAAAGAACCAGAAGCCTATTGTGGAATACTTCACGGGGGGTCGCCATAAGAACTGTAGCCCGATATACTTATCACAGACCTTTTTTGCCACCCCAAAGACGATTCGGTTAAATTGTTCGCATTACTATATAGCAGACTTCCCAACCAAACGTGAGAAGAACTGTATTGGAAGCGAACTTGGAGTGACACCTGAACAATACGAGAAAGCGACCTGCCAACCATTCTCCTTCCTTTGCGTTGATAAACCTAAGAAACGGGTGACGCGAAACTTTCATGGGCCTCTTTAACGCTGAAGACCCACAAAGACATCAAAATTATTCTAACATATTATATAGCGCTATGGAATCTAGCATTTACCCCACACTCTCCGCTAACGACGAGGGGCAAACATTTCGCCTGCGAAAAATCTGTGACGTACAGACCTCCCTCGAGAACGCTATAAAGACTTCCGCAGGTATTCGTAAGAAATACTCACGCGCCTGTGCTCTTGTTCGAGGGCTTGCTGTGATCACTGGGAGTCTGAGCGTTGTGCTCGGTGTTTCCGGTCTAGCCACCAGCCTTTCTGGTCTCGGGATCCTGGTTGGGGTTCCTTTGGGGGGTGGTGGTGGACTCTTTGGGCTCATATCGGTCTCTTCGACTGCTGCTTCCAAACGACTCGCTCAGAAATTGATCAAGCACGAGCAGACGCTGGCTTGTGGTAAGGCTACGTTAAACACGGTGCGTGGTTTGGTCTCTAAGGCCCTCCAGGACAATAAGATTGATGATAAAGAGTTCACACTCATCCTCTCAGAGTACGAGAAATACGAGGCGATGAGGCGGGAGATTCGTCAAAAAACGCGGGGTACAAAATCGACCCTGACCGACTTGGAAGCCCGCATTCGCAAGGAAGTAACGGAAGAAATGCGAAACAAACTCGCTTAATTATTGAGCGGGGAGGAGGTCGGTTTTGTTTACATTATGAAACCTATCCTGTTCTATCCAATTGCTAATGCGGTGCCAGATCTTATCGTATTTCTTTTGTGCCTTAACGCCGAGTTCTATTCCACCACATAGGGCCGCCCGCTCACGATCTCCGCGGAGCTCAAACATTTTTCTGAATATGAATGAAAGCTTTGGGAGTCGCTGTTCGTCACAAAACAATAAAGTAAAGGCGCGTACGACCTGACTAAATAGGTTAAGAATCGACTCCCGCTCGAGTTGGTCAATCCATCCGAATCGGCTATAACTCAAGAATTTTGTGGGGTGGCTCCTATCCTCACAACGATGGTATGTGGGAGGTGGTTCGTCTATCGTGTCCGCCACGTCGTGCTCCTCTGACTCGTCTATCGTGTCCGCCGTGTTGGGTGCCCTTGACTCGTTTAGCACCTTAATGTGATCGTACGCAGTCGGCCCATTGACAATCCTGTAGATGTCATCCAATAATTTTCGATCTATGGGAGGCATGGGCTGCTCTGGCTCTGGCTCCGGCTCTGGCTCTGACTTAAGAAGATCGCACTCAGTCACGACAATCCTGTAGAGGTCCTCGAATGATTTTTGATCCATGCCGTCAGACCCTTCACATATACTTGTATTAGCGCTCCTCTAATAGGAATTTTTTGTGGGGATATTAATATAAGATGGGCATTTTCAATGATTTGGATGACAAAGAACAAGATCCGAAGGATGGGTTAAAAGGTGTTAGAGGTGATCCAGGTCTCCAAGGTCCAAAAGGAGATAGAGGCATCCAAGGGCTAAAAGGAGATGGAGGTCCGAAAGGAGATGTTGGCATTCAAGGGGTAAGAGGAGATACAGGTCCAAAAGGAGATGCTGGTATCCAAGGGGGCAAAGGCGACACAGGTCCGAAAGGAGATAGAGGCATCCACGGGTCTGGTGTTATGTATAGCAATCTGACCTTCAATTGTGGTAAATTCCTTATGGATTCTAATAATTGGGCGTCATCAAGCAGCGTAACCACATTCCTAATCATTAAGGATACGGCCTCAGTAGTGGGTATAGTTCCTTCGGAGCACCAGGGTTTTAAGATCTTTGAAACCTTCTCACCTAAATCGGTAGAAAAGTTAACCATGACTCTACCAATCCACGACGACTCAAACCACGGATTAAAAAGCAATAGCACATACACGATTAGGCTTGAAATTTATGCAAATCTTGGAATCCTAACATTGGGTCCTTTATCAATTGAGCAAAACTTGGGGTTCGTATCGAACACAGAAAAAAGTGGTAGAATAGGAGGATCCTCATATGCGGCTTTTAAAGAGCTTAGCATAACCACGAGTACCCATACAGGTAGACTATCCTTCACAGTCGCACATGATCAATCATCTAATCAAATAGTGTCTATGTACATTGCCATTATTGCTGGAGCATTAAACGTAAACACTTTCGTGAATCCTACTGTCTTTGATGATAACGAGTACATTATTAAGCAAAGAGTGCGTAACTTGGTTCCTATCAAGACAGTCACTTATATAGCAAAGGAAATTTCAAACGTATGGCGCCACAACGATATGGAGTGGGGAGACCTACCACACTTCTTCATCGTAATATATCCCAAGAGCACAACGAATTTAATTCGGTTGTCATGTACGCTTTACCTTGGATGCGATACGGGAGGAGCTAACGTATGGTTTCGATGGGTCGTAACCACAGGTCAGGGATTAATATCTTACATCAGCGTGAATTCGTTACCAAATAATGTCGTTCAAACCCGTAACAAAGCTAGCTTCGGCGCACAATTAGCAATCAATCCAGAAACTCTTGCCTGTGTGTCCCATAAGGGTTTCCATGTTCCATTCAATAAGACACCACATACATATAAATTACAGATAAAAGTGAAAGACACAGGAACCGTTACGCTCAATAAGATATTCAATAATCAAAATGCTCCGTGGAATAGTTACGTTACCTCGAGTATGATCGTAGAGGAAGTCACCGGACTAACGCAGAACCATGATAGCATTGGGGTCGTAAGATATTCGTCAGAATAGAATCACCCTTAGGTGTAAGAATGCCTAGGGACAATTTGGACGTTGCGAGAGATCCTATGTGGTAGCATAAGCATTTATGTAGTAATCTAGTAGAGCGTTTTCGTCCTCTATGGTGAGCTGGGAGCGCTTAATGAGCCACTCAATGATCCATTTAGCGGTATTAAGATGATCTTTGCTACAGGCACATAGTAGAGCATGATGAACGTATTTATACTCTATAGTTATCTGAAAGCGTCGAATGAGCCACTTAACGGTATTGAGATGGCCATTCCTACAGGCATCTAGTATAGCAAACCCGACGGCTTTATCCTCTTTGGTGAACTGGAAGTGCTTAGTGAGCCACTTAACGATATCAAGACGGCCATCCTTACAGGCAGCGCAATAGAACGTAATCGGTGTGTCCATCCATTTTATCGAACCATAAGTGCTTAATGAGCCACTTAATAACGTTAAGATTACCATATTCACTGGCGTAGACAAGAGGAAAGCTATCATCGCTGTAGTTTGCGGAAATACCGAAAGTCCTAGCCAAATTGTCTCGATCGTTGTCGTTACGAGTAGACCTAAGACCGAAAGTGAGTACTCGTTTACGGAACTCTTGGTCTACGTTTTTGTAGCGCACGAGAGATGCGGCACCGTTTAGGTGTTTCGATGTCCTTGCGATGCTTGCGAATGATTCTGGGCCTGCGTACTCTACGATCTTAGTCAAGATTTCCATCGGGAGGTACGATATATGATCCATAGTGGAAGAGATCGATACGGGACAATCGATGTCGATATAACTATATGCTAATCATATCTCTAATAGGGTTATCAAGTTTGGATTTTTATGTGTAAGAATGTCTAGTGACAATTTGGCTGACCCTTAGTACCCCCTAGTAGTAGGGGCGGTAGTAGAATTATACAACTTTTTTTTGTTGTACAAGGGCGCCATAAAGTGGCTTTCTGAATTCGCTTTATGGCGCCCTTGTGCAACAAAAAAACGGGTATAATTTTACTCCCGCCCCTACTACTCACTCGAACCCACTTTGATGTCTCCTCGCCAGCGCGCATGCTCTCCTAAGTTCCCTCTTGTAGGGAGATAAAATGAAAGTATGCATGCTGATGAGGGATATTCGAGATTAAATGTCCCTGAACAAACAAAGGAAAGGGAGGGGATCCTGGTGTTACGAGAAATAATTGCTCCAAAACCCGGATTTCCAAGTTATTGTGAAAACGAACTCGGATTTTCTGCCCTGTTTGAGATGCAGACGTCTTGTGTGGTTCGTTTCCCTCGCTCCCACACCAACGTCTGCGTACTCAAGCCGGGAGCTCATTAAAATGCACAGCTCGTCGATATGAATAGATTCCCTACAAACCTTCACAGTCGCTGAACTGAGTATTCTTGCCACCAAAGCAGAGTTTTTTATGGCGACGGGAAAGACGTGAAGAACTTTCTTTTGGAGATATATGAAACCATTGCCAAAGTCCAAATTTTATGCACTGAAATATCGTTTTTTTTGACCACTTGGCAAACTCTGAGCGTTTTGAAGTTATTTTCTGTTGTCTAGGCGACTGAGAGGAGACGAAGACATGGAAGTAAAAATAATCAGCGAATCAAGTGTTTGTGTTCCCACGGTCCACTAAGTAATTAATTAATGTTTGGGCTAAGGGAAAAATCTAACTAGCAATTTGATTGGTCAAAATCAGGGCTCGAAATTGAGTTCCGATTGTGTTCCGAAGACTTTCCGAAAGCTCTCGGAAAAATTAGTTTCAAGGTTTTTGGTAGAACGGCGAACTCAATCCATCAAATGGCTAAAAACCGTGAGATTTGAGGCTCTATACGAGAGACCGGGAGATGAAGTCCAAAATCTGGAGTCTCCCGCATAAACCGGGAGAGTTGGCAGGTATGGCTCTGGTTGATTTCGGGTTCCACAGGAACTCCAAATCAACCAGAGCCTGCAAGCAGGCTTCCCGGCCACCGCGGCAAAACGGTATCCTCCGCTGGTCGACAAACGGGCGTCTGATTATCTCATTAACAACCTATCGTCTTTTAAATTTACTTCTGTGTACAATACCAGATCTGATACTAAGTATAGGCTTCCTGTCCCACGCACAAACATAGCCTCCTCCGGAGGGGGGAAAAAAACGTCTGATATAGCAGTCTACCTCCGCAGGCATCTCTAGTTAGTAAGAAATAGTAAGCTTGGGAACCCTGTGGAACATGTTCGGCCACAGGGTTCCCAAGCTTACTATTTCTTACTAACTAGAGATGCCTGCGGCTAGCACAAACAGTATCTGTAGAACATTTTTCTATTCAGTTATTAACCGAATGATATTAAAGATTGTAAATCAATAATTTCACTTAAGAAACTACTTTCAATTTTAATTTTTTTTAAATCACGGCATGTGCCTGTTGTTTCATTTCAGTTTTCGCGGGAAACTGGGGGCGGCCACGCACCGACAAGAAATATTAAATACGCATGCGCGTGACGTTTTGCCGCGCGGGCTCTGGGAACGAGGTTGGCCGCGGTGTGCATAGTAACATATGAATAAATGTGATTCAATATAAATATATATATATATATATATATATAATAGAGTGTACAATCACAGGGTATATGCACACAAATTTCGGAATTTAAAGAAACAATTTAGAATTATAAGAATATAAATTTCACCAATAGGATAGAGTTGTCCAGTTACCCTGGTAACTCAGTGTATATACACCTTGGGCTATTTTGAGATTTTTTCTCCACGAATAAATGTATTTCCGATATATTTTTCAACGAATAAATATTCACTTATTACGGTTTTTGGCTGATCAGATCAGCATTACACTTTTAATTTTATCAAATTAAATCACTCTAATATTCGTGCACAGTACAAAATCCTGACAAAATCCATGCTGACCAGAGGCTTTATATTTGCTTGTGTTGTATGATAAACTCAAAATTGCTTCATAGTAGCCAGAAGGAACCCGCACCCTACGCTCCCTCGCTTGAAATTAAAAAAAATCGGACCGCATGGCGTTCTGGGTAAGGCGGGAAAGTGCTAGTGGAAGGTTAGTGGAAAGTTCGCCTCGAGAATACTCGCCATATTGCCATTTGCGTTGATCATTTAACCGGAAAAGGAGCATTTTAAAGTATCTCAGGTAAGATTGTGTATTTGCTATCGTAGTCCACTATGCATAGTTCAGTTCAGCTCGCAGTAAACAGATGAAGAGCCGTAAGAACTACATGTACATTGGCTATTCCGGTATTCATAAGTAACTTTCCTTGGCATTTAATATAGGTCAAGGATGTTGTAAGAATGAATGTGTAAGAACTGAATGTGGTGAAAACGGTTTTTGGAATATTTTATTACCAGACTCCGATAAACACAAACGCATGCCGGAAAAGTGTTGTTGGAGTTGAGCGGCCCTGATTCGATGTTTTCATGTGCTTCGTTCAGCTATGTTTCCCATCAGACCCATCACTACCCTGGTTCCAGAGGGGCTTGCTGCTAAAGCTGCTAACCGAGTCGCGAAGCGACGTGAACTTCTCAAAACCTCTGGCACCCAGGGTAACCCATCACCAAACGCATTCCATTTAAATAATATCCACAACCCCCTGTTGATGAGATTTTAGAGCGATTGCAGAATACTCCACCACTTGGTTCATTATAATAATGCATTTTCTCAAATTCTCACACAAATCTTCCAAAAACATAACCCTGAAATTCAAAAGAATCGTACCCATTTTCAACCCCAAATCATTCATACATGCACATGTAGAACCACAGGCAGTTCCGACTCGACATATGTTTCCCCTTATTAGTCTGTTGGGTAACCTGTGGTATGTTTCATAATCGATCTCGGAAGAGTTTATATAATTGCTCCTTGTGAATTCTCTTTTCCGATTCCTACGAAATAAATCTAAAATAAAAGATTGATACTTATTGAAGTTGTGAGTGGTTTTGGGGCAATTTTGGGACTTCTAAAGCAGTTTATTAGGCCTCAAAGTTTTGACGGTTTCCCGCGTGTCTACCTCATAGACCCAAATAGACACAAATGTACACAAGGTATGCAGCTTTGAGACACTTTTCATCGATGTGACCTCACTCGCCGCCAAAATTCGACAAGAAATTCAAATCGATTTTGCCTCTGCTTTCGGCACACAAATGCAGAGATGTGTAAGCACTTCTCATCCACGTTTCAGGCCATTTAAACGATGTGAAAACAGCCTGGAAAATAAATCTCGAATTCAAAATATATCCATTGGTATACAATCTGCAACTTGATGGTAGACATCACAGACGGTGCTTTCAAGATGCGTGGGCATGGCAACTGAAACTTTGAAAATACCCCTCCCCACTGAGAAGAATTGTCATGTACTTCAAGCAGAATGGAGGTGCATAACAATTCTCCTTAGTGGGGTGGGGTAATTTCAAAAAGCATCACCTTCGATGTCTACTGCTGATTTGTGGACCGATCAAGTTGCAGATCGTATACCGATGGCTATATTTTGAATTCTGGATTTATTTTCCAGGCCGTTTTCATGTCGTTTGGCCTGAAACGTGGATGAGAAGTGGTTACACATTTCTGGAATTGTGTGCCGAAAGCAGAGGCAAAATCGATTTGAATTTCTTGTTGAATTTCGGCGGCGAGTGAGGTCACATCGATGGAAAGCACCTCAAAGCTGCATTCCTTGTGTATATTTGTGTCTATGAGGTGGACACATGGCCAACCGTCAACTTCGAGGCCTAATAAACAGCTTTAGAAGTCGACCCCAAATCACCCCCAAACCACTCACACAACTTCATTAAGTAGCAATCTTTTATTTTTGAAGATTTATTTCGTAGGAATCGGAAAAGAGAATCCACAAGGACCAATTATATAAAGTCTTCCGAGATCGCTTATGAAACATACCACAGGTAACCCAACAGACTAATAAGTGGGAAACATATGTCAAGTCTGGGCTGCCTGTGGTAGAACAAGTCTAATCACACCTGAGCTAAATGGATAATTTTGCACAATTTGTAAGGGCTTTTCAAGTGATCTTTCGAAGTGCTGGGGTATTCTGCAATCTAGCCTATTTCGGAGGGTGTCTTGCTATTTTTCATTACTGAAGGTGTGTAGAATATCACCTTGTTGTGGATATTAAATGGAATGGCCCTTAGGGCCTTGTTACATGATCCCGGAAAGAAGGGTTACCCCTTTAGCAGGGACAACTTTACCTAGCATTTATATGGAAAGCTAACCTCGCTGATTCTCTGTGTGATTGATTTGCCCCAAGTTGTCTCTGTGAGAAGGGACATAGTGTTTATATGGCGTATTGATGTGGAAAAGTTGTCTCGGCCCGGGCCAGACAACCCTTCTACCCGAGACAAGTTTATTCACAATGTAAACAGTTGATTGTGGTTTACAGAGAAATGTATGGAAAGTTGGTCCTCCCGAGGTAACTCGGCTAGAAAGGTTAGCCCTTCTACCTGGGACAACTTTATCCATGTAACAAAATAAGGCCCTTAGATTGTACATTTGTTATCACCTGACATTTGCCTTGGCTCAGCTGAAGAGGAAATGTATTAATTTGTCCAATTGGGAAACAAAGTAGTGAATCCTCTGGAGAGCTGTCACATGATGTGAATGTACAAGCTAAATCTGTCAATTGTTAGGAAATGTTGGCAATAAAATGGGCACTGCCACTTTACTTTAGTCTCACCAACCGTTAAAAAGTTACCGTAGTTCAAAATTAGGTAATTTCATTGATAATACTTTCAATTGTCAGGATTTTAATATGCACCTTATTATCAATGTTATGCACTAGTCAGTGGAAAGTCATTACATTTGAGCTGTTTACTAAACAATGCTAATTACCAGCTAATCTAAACCTCACTTTTGTTCCTGCAGCCTCAGGGAAACAATGTGCAGGCCAAAGGCTATACGATTGTATACAATTGTACAAAGCCAATGTAAAAATGTATCACATACATTATTTTTTGCTGTTATATAACAGAACCTGCACAATATTTAGGATTTTATGTACCTTGCTTACATACCTTTCTCTCAGTATTTTGGAACATGGCTATACAATTCAGTCCCAGTCTCTTGACGATGGCAAATCCCTGCCCAAGCCCCGCTAATATTCTCAGCCTGTTTACATATCAGGACCAAATGTGGTCTAATTTAAGCCATGCATAACATGACAAAATAATCCCCCAATAATGCCCCACTTAAAATTCCATGCTATTACCTGGTAGATGTTGCTGGGGGTTCCACTAACTTAAGTGCATTTAAAGCCATAGTATGCCAGCTGTCTCAGGGTGGGGTTATTTGTAGGTAAAGTAAGGATGATAGGGCAGTAAGGTGGGGAATTGTGACACTTGACCAAAGGTGTTGTCCCAAGGGTGTGGATTTTCACTTTTTTTGGGATAGAAAATGTCAAATTCCTACCCGTTGCATGTCATTGCCACCCCCCCTCCCCTCCCCTTGACCTTAACATTGATAGGTGCATTATTCTTTCATTCTCAAAGTACTGAATATGTTACAAAAATGAACTACCATGATTATTCTGAATATGAAAATTATGCAAATTAGTGGCAGCCATTTTTTGAATGGGTCTATAAAATATACATCTAAGGTCTAAACATGTATAAATTATTAGAAAGCTGTTTTTTTTATACATGATTTACAGCTCGGTTTTCTCTTAAAAATTTCACTTTGATGTGTAGTACGTGGTTCTTCGCTTTTGAGTTACACAAGGTTCACACAGTCTTGAAAAGTCCTTGGATTTTAGAGTCCTCGATCAGGCCACGTGCTGGCTTTTCTTGTTGGCTGTCAACTTTAGATATACTGTAGATGGTTGTAGAAGTACCTGTTGTCTGTTTTCACTATTAACATTCATGTACATGTACATCAAATATTCATCGATCTTTTCATGATCACCTTAATTATTTCTACTCCTACACATATGCCAAACCATTCTTCTTTCAGTTCTTTTTGAAATGGAAAGCAAATATTCCTTGAGTCCTTAAATTTGTCCATAATAATGAAGTAATTATGTAAGAGTCTGTAAAGAATTACAGAGCATTAAATATTAATAATAGTTCTCATGTTGGCCTATAGCTGCCTGCCATCTTGAATCTTGAAGCTGACCGGACAAGACCCTGGGAAATAGGTCAACGTAAGGCAAGTACATTTCTCTTGAGCCTTGAAAAATGAATTCCTGACTTGAAATTGAAGAGCTGTGTGCAAAAGGGCTGTAAGTGACTCCTGATCACATTCTAAATTCTCCCTTAGAAAACAAAGAAATTGAAGGAGAATTTAGAATGTGACCAGGAGTCACTTACAGCCGTTTTGCACACAGCCCTTCAATTAGTCCTTGAAAAATAATTATTGATTATTCTGTATGAACCCTCATTACAGACTTTTGAATTTTGTGATGAAGATCCATATAATTTTTTTTATATATCAGTCAGAGCAAGCCCAATATGATGGATGAAAATCCATGTGCATTGTATTTTAGCCATTTTAAAATTTTACACTTTTAAAAGTGATATCTAAACTGTTTTGGATAGAAAGATAATCACATTGATGAAAAAATTGCAGCTGCATACTAATTACCGGTAACTAATTTTTCAAATATTATTTGCCCAACAACTTGCATGGTTACAAAGTATTCTGTTGTCATTTATATATTCTTGCCTGCTCTATGTACAATATCTATTGTATTCCCTGAAGGGATTTTTTGTTGTTGTGTGTTTTATATACATGTACATTGTAACTCAATATTTGTTTATAGTCAAGATCTTGCTCAACATTTTTGTGGGATTGTACAACCCCCTCATCTATAATCTAATGGTCCATCCCAAAAGTGTGGGTGCCATCATGCAAGTCACCAACCTAGGGTGTGAGCCAGGATGTAACCCAGTTATTAATCCATTTAGTAAATTTAATTTTAACCTTAACCCTTAACTATAAATCCACCTCCTGGTGAGCTCAGTGGTTAAGTGCCCATCTATTGTGCGGGAGGTTGACAGTTCAAACCCTGGTCAACACTTGGGGTCTTAGAATAACTGAGTAGAAGGTGCTGCCTTTGTGAAACAATTTCTTTCACAAGCTGCAAATGGTTAGACCATCCTCCATGTCTTCTCGGTTAAAGACGTTAAATTGTATGCCCATCAGTGGATGAAGAGCCACCTCTTGGATTAATGTTGTTGTTTAAAAATTTTAAACCAGGTCAAAATTTTCAAACTTGTTCATTTATTTAAAACCAGTTCATACTTTTAACTGGGTAATTTTTTTTCAAGATTCTCAAAAGGGATTTTTTTTGGGGGGGGGGGGGGGGTGGGTGGGTGTATTTTAAAAAGAAAAAAATTCCTACAACCCTCCCCTACAAAATAATTTTTGACAAACCAAAGAATCGCCCACAGAGGATGTGAATAGACGCAAAACACAAGGGGGAAAATTAAGAAAACATTAATGGGAATTTGCCAAAACCCATCTGACATTAATGGGAAGTGTTTTACTTTTCCTGGGAAAGTAAACCACTTCCCTAATGTCAGATGGGTTTTGGCGAATTCCCATTAACTGTTTTTTTAAATTTTTGATTATGGTATTTTTCCTCTGAAAATGGAGAAATGATCAAGAACTACACAGAAATAACACAAAAAATACAACATTTCTGTTTCACTTTGCCGTTTCCAGGCAGTGTTCACAAGGGCCAATAACAAGCAGATTTTTAAAAGCCAGTTAACACTCAACTCCAAGCAAACTCATTCCTAACACAATCCAAGTCCTATACATGTATATACCCAACATTAAAAAATACTAACCTCTGTAAACCCAAATGCTCAGTGATTTAGGGTTTCTAGGGCTAGATCACTGAACAACACAGAAAAATAATACTTCTTCAATGGTCCTGTGAGCTAATCGAAACCGTACCCCTACATTAAAAAACACCAACCATCAAAAGCTGGTGCTCACTGAGTTAGGGTTTCTAGAGCTAGTCACTAAATTAGGCTTTTTAGGGCTAGATCACTGAACAACCCAGAAAAATAATGCTTCTTCAGTGGTCCTGTGAGCTAATCCAAACCCTACCTCTACATTTAATACGCCCTATTCCGTCAACAGTAGGTTCTCAGTGACTGATTTAGGGTTTTTAGAGCTAGTCACTAAATTAGGCTTTTTAGAGCTACCGGTACCTGGTCTTGCCAAAAAAAAATCTGATTTGCCTATATACCCGGTCTGGCTAAAAACAAATCCAGATTTGACCATTTTTGAAGATGTTGATTTTTTCTTCAATTCTTTCTCCAACTTAGTCCATTCATGTTCTGAACCTACCAGGAGATTGTTTGAGATCATTTTGAAGCATATTGAGTGGATTTTGTCAGAAATCCAAGATTTTTTTGCCTACCCGGTGTGGCCAAAAAAACACCAGATTTGACCATTTTTGAAGATGTTGATTTTTTCTCCAATTATTTCTCCAACTTAATCCATTGATGTTTGGAAACTATCAGTAGATTGTTTGAAATCATTTTGAAGCATATTGAGTGATTTTTAGTTTTTGTCAGAAATCCACGATTTTTTGCCTACGGTATATTAAATAATTGAACAGCAGTAATACCAATACAAAACAAGATGACAGGTCTACAAAGTAAACAGATACGCTCGCAAACCTGTTAAAATTGCTAGCAGATTTTGTTGATTTGAGAACAAATATTGCACTAGCAAATTTCTACGAGTCGTGGAGTCTGAAAATATTGAACAAACGTGACAATTTGAAAGAGATTATAAGCCTTATATTCTTACCCGATGTACGTTGTTTAAAAGAACAGTAATTAAAGTATCTAGTGTAGCCATGGTGTGAAATATGTTCTTGTATGTACATGTACGTCTAATGAATTGAAGTGATACTGTGAACGAATATGAGGATATGTATGTCGCATTTCATGTTGCCAATACCCTCCAGAATTTTGCTATTGGAAATATTGCTAGCTACTAGCTAGCACACATAGACTTAGAAGTTAAGTTCGAGCCCTAGGTACTATTGTTATGGAGCTGTTTCTGTAGCAAGCTCTCCGTAGAAGTTTGTTTCTCTTTGGGTTGCGTGGTACTGTGTTGCGCTTGTGACTGACATTCTCATCTCACGCTCCTTTCGTGCTCTTCTCAGGTCGCTCGACTCTTTTCTCAACTGAACTGACTTTTTAGTATGATTTTGTGCTGTATTTACTTGAAAGATCATTACTACACCCTCTGATGGACCAGATGGTAATTAATATTTAAAATGCCAAATGCCTGACTAGTTTTACCACTCATGTATGTACATGTAATCTACAAACCAAACAGTCTGTAGTCTAATGGATATCTCAAACATGTCCTGAAAACTGCAGCAAAATTAATAAATAGAAAATTATGCAATTAGAGATTTTTAATAGCTTACATTGTAATTAGCACATTTTTTTTTTCGGTTTATGGATGGTTTCACATGGTTGACACTTTAGTTTGGATATTTCACTAATAAGTCACATTCTTAGTTGTGTGTGTTTTCTCACGGGTCGCTCTGTCACAGCCCTTACACTATTTAACAATTAGACTGCAAGCCCAAGGTTTCTGTTGGCTGATGGTTTGTGAGGGGTGTCAAGCTCCAAGTAAACTATCAAAGGGAACAGAAACCAAGAACGAGACGTAATTGTTTTAGCATAACCGAGCAACTGTAAGTAGTTCTTTCCAACCTAGCTGTCAATTAAAATCGAGAAAACCTTTGAAAATGCTGGAAAACAAGCCATTTGTCTGGCTGCACTTGTTCAAAATTGTTGTCTATCGAGCCATAGACGGTGCCTGCATAGGCAATCAGGTTGTGAGTTTTGCTGATACTGTGTGGCTTGGTTATGCTACTGATAAATAGATAGACAAGTCATTGGCTTTGATACATTACATGTGTGCTGGTATAATGTTTAGAATAATGCTAATAGTTTGTGAATGGGTAATTAAGTCCTTTTTGTGGCACGATAGACTGTGCTGTTTTGCATAATAAGAGCTTTTTTGCACTTAGGAATTTTTTTTTATAATAAGTAGAAAAATGTCCTGGGTTGGATGAAGCTATTATAGAATTAATTGAAGTTTTGATATTAAGACTTTAAATTGTCAGGTAGGCCTGTATTTGATTATAATGTGGTTGCTACTGTTTTTTGTTATTAAAGTGATTTTTTCGATGACTTTGTGGGCTTCCATTCAAGTTTGGCTAGGAAGCATTGATTTCCAAGTAGCCCAATTATCGGAAGAAGATGTAATCTTTGGCCTGTGCAGGGAAAACTTCCAAAACAATAAATCTTTAAATTTCATTATTTTATTGCAAAGCAAATAATTTATAGATGCCGTCAATCAAAGGGCAAGCCTTGCCTGCCCATGCTCATTGCAAGACTGAAATATGTCAAGATCCTTAGCATATATTATAGCCTCAAACAACGGAAACCTATCTAAACATTATAATAAATGGCAGACAATAGTCCTATAAAACCCTGCCCTTACATGTACATGTCAATATTGTGTGTGAATGCGTGCATGTTTTATTTCTTTATTTATAACGACAAAAAAAACTGTAAACAAGAGTTTAACCAAATGTAAAAAATGTATATTGAAAGGCTGGAAAAAAAGCATTAAATAAAAAAAAAATTAAAGTGGTTTGCACACATTTGTGTATGTACTGTACTGTAAAATTATGGTGTTTCTTTTCTTTCCATACATATGGGGGCATAATCTGCAGGGCATTCAATGTAATTTAAAGCATAGTAGTCCATTTTCAGTGGCTATTCTGAAAAGCATAATCCCAAATGTTTCGAGCATAATTTTATGTATCAAAGCCAAACAAGTAGCACGCTTCTGTGCACCTTGTGTCGTATATTATATCAGTGTGCCTGGAGATGGGGCATTTTCCTTATTTCTTACCATAGGGAATTTTGTAATGTTTTTCTTAAATGACTATATATGTATTGGGGGTTGTATTGGGTGTATGGGCATTGGTGAAATTGACTGATGCATTAATCTACAGTACAGCATCGAGGATCAGTAACATTAAGTTCTGAAATGGAAATAGGTTGCAGCAAGCTGTCGAGTAGTATTACACCTTCAAAAGTTTTACTTGATAAAACAATATGTGCCTATATTTACACCTTTGACTTTCTTTTCTTATGACAGATGGAGGCATCTGATTGTTGGTATGCGTACAAAGACAAATCGGGAGACACCCTGTACTGGCACAACAGTTTAACTGATGAATACAGGTGGCCCAAAAAGTACTGCATGCAGGTAAGCAACATTTATAGTAATTCTTTAAATAGTTAATTTGAAGCAATAAGACTAATATCATGTAGCATCTTGTTTTCATTTTTCCTCTAATAGCAGATATTACAGTTCCATGCACATGTGAATAGCAGTTTCAGCAATATTGATCCAAATGCTTCACTTCCATGAAACCGTCAAGATTGCATGACACGTACAGCTAGCTGAAAGACATCTTAATTACTGTAGATGCACAGTTTGAATAGTGCTTCATTACATTAAGTCAATAATGTTGAAACTACTGGTCATAGATGGAACTGTAATATCTGCTGTTGGGAAGACTGGTTGTAAGGTAATAACAGATTTATCTTTTGGACAAGTGTTTTGTTGACAAAGGTCCACAAATTCATCTTGTGTTGGATCCAACTAAACACAAAGCTTTCACGCACACATGCATGTGGACTAATTAGTTTGCATAGTCTGCATTTTCTTACTGTGAGTTTATACCAGCCAAGCGGATAATGTTTCCCTGACCTGAATTAGGCCGCATACGGCCTTTCAATAGTTGGCCCTCCCTCTGGGCTCTTTTTCATCATAACTACATGTACGTGTACATGGTCATTTCGCTGCCATGCATTGTTATTAGATCGAGTTGAATGCTGAAATATGTTGTGTTAATTAATCGTTCATATTTAATCAAGTCTTTTTTTTTTAAAACACTGAATTTTTAACGTGACCTGAAACCACCGTAAGAGTCTGATCAAAGCCAGGAGCCGACTAATTCACAAATCGAATTGGAATTTAGCCTGTTGGTTTTTGTGGAGGGAGGAAAACCAGAGAACCCGGAGAAAAACCCTCGGAGCAAGGGCGAGATACCAACAAACTGACAACTCACATATGGTGCCACGTCTGGGGATCGAACCTCAGGGCCACTGCGCCACCCCGGCCCCCTGTTCGGTTATTATAGTTAAACCACTTTATTAGTTAAACCACTACATGTAGTTTGTTACTTAGCGTTGTGTGATATTGTGCCAGACATTTCGTCCATTCATGCTTTGAGTGCCTGGATCTTTGTTCAGTTGGTAGTTAATGAGTCTCCTCCAGTTAGACATTGATAAAGAGTTTCTCATATTACAACAATGGATCAGGTGTAGTTTACGACTCCAGTTGAAAATGCCCTATTGAGAATTAATCAATAGAAAATCAAACATTTTAGAACGACAAAACTCCATGATTTTGCCATCCCTTGTCAATATTTGGGGAATTTTGCGTTCTAAAATGTTTGATTTTCTAGTGATTCTCAATAGGAAATTTTCGACTGGAGTCATAAACTACACCTAATCCTACAAACAACAACATTTGTATCTACTATAAATTTGTTTTGCTAATAAGGTCTTCAACTACGAAAGCTTACAATAGCTGATAGTGGTAGTTAAATGTATCCTTGCGGTCTATAAGCTATTTAATCATATTTAATGTAAATGGATAATTTTATTTACCGTATTTTCCTTTAGAGTGCGACTGTGAGCATAGTGGCTTGTGTTCTCCTCACTCGTTATTTCAACTTCATGCTCAAAGCTCAAAACAATTGTCAGGGAAAAAAAGAGGACCACAATGCAGGCCAAATTTTATTTAATGTAATTGGATGCACAAGTAGAACATAAGCTAGGATATTAGATTCCAAAATCACATTGCATAGCATGTGTGTATGTTATCACTGTGTGTTTTATTGAATTGTGTTTTTTGTCTTTCAATGAAGACATATTTTCAATGGCCTTTTAATGTTTTCAAATTACTTATTGTTAATCGCCCATCATTAGTTTCAGAAATCTAAAGTGTAGAATCTGTTTTTGCTTTCAGTGCTCTAAGATGAAAAGTGCTAATGTAAGTTTAGTGCCATGTTGTATTTTAAAGAAAGAAGACCCAGAACCTAGTGAACTGGTTATTAACTTATCCCAAGTTCCAGCTGTTAAAAAAATATCCAGGAGAACTAAACCAGCACGTTCATCACGTGATGATGATATTAACCATGAATCACATACTGAGGAAAACCATTACCAGTGCAAGAAGTGTAGCAAGACATTCAGTACTTCCGGTAATCGTAAATTGCACGATAGGACATACACTGGTAAAAAACCTTACAAGCGTACGATATGTAGCAAGAAATTCAGTAGGTCCAATAGTCTTAAAGAACACCACAGAACACATACTGGTGAAAAGCCTTACAAGTGTACGATATGTACCAAGTCATTCCGTTGCTCAAGTTATCTTAAAAGACACACCAGAACACATACTGGTGAAAAACCTTACACCTGTACAATATGTAGCAAGAAATTCAGTCTGTCCAGTAGTCTTAAAGAACACCAGAGAACACATACTGGTGAAAAACCTTACAAGTGCACGAGATGTACCAAGTCATTCTGTAGCTCAGGTGACCTTAGAAGACACCACAGAACACATACTGGTGAAAAACCTTACAAGTGTATGATATGTGGCAAGAAATTCAGTAGGTCACATCATCTTCAAAGACACCACAGAACACATACTGGTGAAAAGCCTTACAAGTGTACGATATGTACCAAGTCATTCCGTTGCTCAAGTCATCTTAAAAGACACACCAGAACACATACTGGTGAAAGGCCTTACAAGTGTATGATATGTGGCAAGAAATTCAGTAGGTCGAGTGATCTTAAAAGACACCACAGAACACATTCTGGTGAAAAACCGTACAAGTGTACGATATGTAACAAGAAATTCAGTAGCTCCAGTAGTCTTAGAAGACACCAGAACACATACTGGTGAAAAATCTGACAAGTACATTGTAGATGAAGTGTGGCATGAAATGCAGTAGGTCCCATCATCTTCAAAGACACCATAGAACACATACTGGTGAAAAACCACACAGGTGTACCAATTAGGAAGACATTTCTTTGTTTATAGTTATGTTACATCACAATATAGTATACATACTGATGACAGACCCTACAATTTTATAAAGACTTCAAGTGTGAGATGTCTATAGTTATGTTACATCACAATATAGGATACATACTGATGACAGACTTTTACAAGTTTACAAAGACTTCAAGTGTGAGATGTCTATAGTTATGTTACATCACAATAAGGATACAAAATTACAATTTTACAAAGACTTCAAGTGTGAGATGTCTATAGTTATGTTACATCACAATATAGGATACATACTGATGACAGACCCTACAAGTTTATAAAGACTTCAAGTGTGAGATGTCTATAGTTATGTTACATCACAATATAGGATACATACTGATGGCAGACCTTACAAGTTTACAAAGACTTCAAGTGTGAGATGTCTATAGTTATCATCACAATATAGGATACATACTGATGACAGACCTTATAAGTTTATAAAGACTTCAAGTGTGAGATGTCTATAGTTATTATCACAATATAGTATACATACTGATGACAGACCTTACAAGTTTATAAAGACTTCAAGTGTGAGATGTCTATAGTTATTATCACAATATAGTATACATACTGATGACAGACCTTACAAGTTTGCAAAGACTTCAAGTGTGAGAAAACGTTTTCGTGGTCCTTGGGTTGTTTATTGTGGTGTTTACTCGGTCAAGCATATGATTAGTCACTAAATAAAGTAATGCTTACTAGTTGTATAACACCACTTATATACCTTATTCATAAATACGTATTTCTGTTTCAATACTTATCCACATGCACAAAAAAAAACATCATTTCCATGTGAAGGAGCTTGTTAAAGGGGCTATGTCATGGCACTGCGCATGTATCGAGTAATTGCTCATTTAGTGGCTTTTAATTGGATACAAACAGTTAAACTTCCCTCCCTCAGTGCTTGATTGAAAGGATTTTCAATATTTTCCCAGGAGACTGTTTATATACACTGTTAGTCATTTTTGCATATTTGCTTAGATTTTAAGCATCCCACATGGCCGAGAGGTTCGTTAGTTTGTATCAAAATCGGTGGAAATAGCTCTTTCCGGCACGGAAAAACAATGTAAAGTCTAACCGTGACACAGCCCCTTTAAAATTAGTGATCTTGTGAAATTTGAAGGTTGTAACTTAAAAATCAATGAAGTTACAGCCATTTGAAATTATAAATATTTGTATGAGAAAAATAACGGAGGCCTTTCTAGTCTCGCTTTCATGTTTTTTCAGCATTTGAAATCGCTATAACTCAAAAGTAATTCTCCATTGCTCTAAAACTGAACACAATTACTAGCTGTAATATAGTCTTTCATGTGGTAGCATTAGTTTTCCTCTACAAATTTATCTTCCAAATTATGCATATTAGGAGGCAGCCATTATGAATTCGGTCTATAGCAGATAATTTCTTTGTTTAGAGCTCGTGCAGCGTTTCAAGTGTACCTGCTGTGACAGCATTTTATTTTAAATGTACCATCAGAGACACGGGGTAATAATGCAAAGTGTACAAAAAGAAATTATTTAACATTTTCGATTGAGTGTTGTAGATCCAAATCTAGAGCCAATCACAGGAGCAAGTAAAAACCGTAATGAGCAAAGCACGAACTGAAGCAATTCGTGATTGCTTTTACATGGACTAGTCACGTGGAAGAATTAATTAAACGCAGTCATGGATAACTCTGATCTAAAATGAAAATTGATGGCGTGAACGGACCAAAACAACATTAGGTTTTAGATTAGAACTTGATGAGCTAATAATTCCAAAGTATTTTGCACAGCCAACTGGTAAACAAGCTAAGAAAACGTAAAATCAAAGCAATCGCTGATTACTATCGACACTCAATCGAAAACCGCTTCTCGTCAGTGAATGCTCCTGTATTCTGATTGCACTCATTATACTGTAGCTCTATTGTTTTCGTACTGCACGTTCTAAAGGTTAGGGTGTTTTGTATTCTTGGGTAAGCCAATGCTGTGGCTCGTTTCGAGCGGTACAAGATGGCCCTTGTAAGAGAGCGAGAGTCTCCTCTGGATCTCCCCCAGTGGATCGTTACCACCTTATCAGGAAGGTTCTGATTTGTGCTTTAAAATATTGAATATAAGACCGTAGTTACTCTCTCCAGCTCCACTAACGAGGGAGAAAAGAACCTCTGCCACGATCCCAACAGTTCTTTAGATCTCACCGGCTCCAAGTTTTTGGATGTAAGTCACATGACAAACTGGTTTAAAAACCGGTTTTTCGAGGTCGACGTCTTACGCGCATGACTTGATGGTATTTTAAAACACTGCCCAGTCTAGAGTCTGCAGTTTCAAGATCTGTTTTTGGAGTGAGCGAAGTAGCGTTAAAAGCATGTGTCAAACCTCTAGGAAAGCAACATCACCCTCGAAGAAGGAAATTTATTTTATGTTCTCCACTTCGCCTTCTCTTGCCGTTAACAATAGGAAATGGACAATCTGAAATCTACAATGTTTACCGTCTCGTTTTTCTCGTCCAATGGAAATCCAGATACCGTGGCGCATGCTCAACAGAAAACCGTTCGGATCGTGGCAGAGGTTCTTTTCTCCCTCGTGAGTGGAGCTGGAGAGAGGGTAAGAGAAAAGAACCTCTGCTCGCAGGGTTGAGTTACCAGTGCATCCTCGAGAAAGCTTTTTGGTTAAACAATTTTATGGCATTAAGTCCATAATCAGGTATAATCAGCAGTCCATAATACAAACCTGGTCTGGCTAAAAATCCAGATTTGACCATTTTTGAATTATGTTGATTTTTACTTCAATTCTTTATCCAACTTAATCCATTGATGTTCTGAAGCTACCAGGAGATTGTTTGAGATCATTTTGAAGCATATTGAGTGGTTTTTAGCTTTTCTCAGAAATCCAAGATTTTTGCCTACCCGGTCTGGCTAAAAAATCCAGTTTTGACCATTTTTGAATTATGTTGACTTTTACTTCAATTCTTTATCCAACTTAATCCATTGATGTTATGAAGCTACCAGGAGATTGTTTGAGATCATTTTGAAGCATATTGAGTGGTTTTTAGCTTTTCTCAGAAATCTAAGATTTTTTGCCTACCCGGTCTGGCAAAAAAATCAAGATTTGACCATTTTTGAATTATGTTGATTTTTACTTCAATTCTTTATCCAACTTAATCCATTGATGTTCTGAAGCTACCAGGAGATTGTTTGATATCATTTTGAAGCATATTGAGTGGTTTTTAGCTTTTCTCAGAAATCCAAGATTTTTGCCAAAAAAAATCAAGATTTGACCATTTTTGAGTTATGTTGATTTTTACCTCAATCCTTTCTCCAACTTAATCCATTGGTGTTCTGAAGCTACCAGGAGATTGTTTGAGATCATTTTGAAGCATATTGAGTGGTTTTTAGCTTTTCTCAGAAATCCAAGATTTTTGCCTACCCGGTCTGGCTAAAAAAATCCAGATTTGACCATTTTTGAGTTATGTTGACTTTTACTTCAATTCTTTATCCAACTTAATCCATTGATGTTATGAAGCTACCAGGAGATTGTTTGAGATCATTTTGAAGCATATTGAGTGGTTTTTAGCTTTTCTCAGAAATCCAAGATTTTTGCCAAAAAAATCGAGATTTGACCATTTTTGAGTTATGTTGATTTTTACTTCAATTCTTTATCCAACTTAATCCATTGATGGTTCTGAAGCTACCATGAGATTGTTTGAGATCATTTTGAAGCGTATTGAGTGGTTTTTAGCTTTTCTCAGAAATCCAAGATTTTTGCCTACCCGGTCTGGCTAAAAAAATCCAGATTTGACCATTTTTGAGTTATGTTGATTTTTACTTCAATCCTTTCTCCAACTTAATCCATTGATGGTTCTGAAGCTACCAAGAGATTGTTTGATATCATTTTGAAGCATATTGAGTGGTTTTTAGCTTTTCTCAGAAATCCAAGATTTTTGCCAAAAAAAATCAAGATTTGACCATTTTTGAATTATGTTGATTTTTACTTCAATTCTTTATCCAACTTAATCCATTGATGTTCTGAAGCTACCAGGAGATTGTTTGAGATCATTTTGAAGCATATTGAGTGGTTTTTAGCTACTCTCAGAAATCCAAGATTTTTGCCTACCCGGTCTGGCTAAAAAATCCAGATTTGACCATTTTTGAGTTATGTTGACTTTTACTTCAATTCTTTATCCAACTGAATCCATTGATGTTCTGAAGCTACCAGGAGATTGTTTGAGATCATTTTGAAGCATATTGAGTGGTTTTTAGCTTTTCTCAGAAATCTAAGATTTTTTGCCTACCCGGTCTGGCTAAAAAATCCAGTTTTGACCATTTTTGAGTTATGTTGACTTTTACTTCAATTCTTTATCCAACTTAATCCATTGATGTTCTGAAGCTACCAAGAGATTGTTTGATATCATTTTGAAGCATATTGAGTGGTTTTTAGCTTTTCTCAGAAATCTAAGATTTTTTGCCTACCCGGTCTGGCAAAAAAAATCAAGATTTGACCATTTTTGAATTATGTTGATTTTTACTTTAATTCTTTATCCAACTTAATCCATTGATGTTATGAAGCTACCAGGAGATTGTTTGAGATCATTTTGAAGCATATTGAGTGGTTTTTAGCTTTTCTCAGAAATCTAAGATTTTTTGCCTACCCGGTCTGGCAAAAAAATCAAGATTTCACCATTTTTGAATTATGTTGATTTTTACTTCAATCCTTCCTCCAACTTAATCCATTGATGGTTCTGAAGCTACCAAGAGATTGTTTGAGATCATTTTGAAGCATATTGAGTGGTTTTTAGCTTTTCTCAGAAATCCAAGATTTTTGCCAAAAAAAATGAAGATTTGACCATTTTTGAGTTATGTTGATTTTTACCTCAATCCTTTCTCCAACTTAATCCATTGGTGTTCTGAAGCTACCAGGAGATTGTTTGAGATCATTTTGAAGCATATTGAGTGGTTTTTAGCTTTTCTCAGAAATCCAAGATTTTTGCCTACCCGGTCTGGCTAAAAAAATCCAGATTTGACCATTTTTGAGTTATGTTGACTTTTACTTCAATTCTTTATCCAACTTAATCCATTGATGTTATGAAGCTACCAGGAGATTGTTTGAGATCATTTTGAAGCATATTGAGTGGTTTTTAGCTTTTCTCAGAAATCCAAGATTTTTGCCAAAAAAATCGAGATTTGACCATTTTTGAGTTATGTTGATTTTTACTTCAATTCTTTATCCAACTTAATCCATTGATGGTTCTGAAGCTACCATGAGATTGTTTGAGATCATTTTGAAGCATATTGAGTGGTTTTTAGCTTTTCTCAGAAATCCAAGATTTTTGCCTACCCGGTCTGGCTAAAAAAATCCAGATTTGACCATTTTTGAGTTATGTTGATTTTTACTTCAATCCTTTCTCCAACTTAATCCATTGATGGTTCTGAAGCTACCAAGAGATTGTTTGATATCATTTTGAAGCATATTGAGTGGTTTTTAGCTTTTCTCAGAAATCCAAGATTTTTGCCAAAAAAATCAAGATTTGACCATTTTTGAATTATGTTGATTTTTACTTCAATTCTTTATCCAACTTAATCCATTGATGTTCTGAAGCTACCAGGAGATTGTTTGAGATCATTTTGAAGCATATTGAGTGGTTTTTAGCTACTCTCAAAAATCCAAGATTTTTGCCTACCCGGTCTGGCTAAAAAATCCAGATTTGACCATTTTTGAGTTATGTTGACTTTTACTTCAATTCTTTATCCAACTGAATCCATTGATGTTCTGAAGCTACCAGGAGATTGTTTGAGATCATTTTGAAGCATATTGAGTGGTTTTTAGCTTTTCTCAGAAATCTAAGATTTTTTGCCTACCCGGTCTGGCTAAAAAATCCAGTTTTGACCATTTTTGAGTTATGTTGACTTTTACTTCAATTCTTTATCCAACTTAATCCATTGATGTTCTGAAGCTACCAAGAGATTGTTTGATATCATTTTGAAGCATATTGAGTGGTTTTTAGCTTTTCTCAGAAATCTAAGATTTTTTGCCTACCCGGTCTGGCAAAAAAAATCAAGATTTGACCATTTTTGAATTATGTTGATTTTTACTTTAATTCTTTATCCAACTTAATCCATTGATGTTATGAAGCTACCAGGAGATTGTTTGAGATCATTTTGAAGCATATTGAGTGGTTTTTAGCTTTTCTCAGAAATCTAAGATTTTTTGCCTACCCGGTCTGGCAAAAAAATCAAGATTTCACCATTTTTGAATTATGTTGATTTTTACTTCAATCCTTCCTCCAACTTAATCCATTGATGGTTCTGAAGCTACCAAGAGATTGTTTGAGATCATTTTGAAGCATATTGAGTGGTTTTTAGCTTTTCTCAGAAATCTAAGATTTTTTGCCTACCCGGTCTGGCAAAAAAATCCAGATTTGACCATTTTTGAATTATGTTGATTTTTACTTCAATCCTTTCTCCAACTTAATCCATTGATGGTTCTGAAGCTACCAAGAGATTGTTTGATATCATTTTGAAGCATATTGAGTGGTTTTTAGCTTTTCTCAGAAATCCAAGATTTTTGCCAAAAAAATCCAGATTTGACCATTTTTGAATTATGTTGATTTTTACTTCAATCCTTTCTCCAACTTAAGCCATTAATGTTCTGAAGCTACCAGGAGATTGTTTGAGATCATTTTGAAGCATATTGAGTGGTTTTTAGCTTTTCTCAGAAATCTAAGATTTTTTGCCTACCCGGTCTGGCAAAAAAAAAAAATCCAGATTTGACCATTTTTGAATTATGTTGATTTTTACTTCAATTCTTTATCCAAAGATTTGACCATTTTTGAGTTATGTTGATTTTTACTTCAATTCTTTATCCAAAGATTTGACCATTTTTGAGTTATGTTGATTTTTACTTCAATTCTTTATCCAACTTAATCCATTGATGTTATGAAGCTACCAGGAGATTGTTTGAGATGATTTTGAAGCATATTGAGTGGTTTTTAGCTTTTCTCAGAAATCCAAGATTTTTGCCAAAAAAAACCCAGATTTTACCATTTTTGAATTATGTTGATTTTTACTTCAAACCTTTCTCCAACTTAAGCCATTAATGTTCTGAAGCTACCAGGAGATTGTTTGAGATCATTTTGAAGCATATTGAGTGGTTTTTTACTTTTCTCAGAAATCCAAGATTTTTTGCCTACCCGGTCTGGCTAAAATATCCAGATTTGACCATTTTTGAGTTATGTTGATTTTTACTACAATTCTTTATCCATCTTAATCCATTGATGTTATGAAGCTACCAGAAGATTGTTTGAGATCATTTTGAAGCATATTGAGTGGTTTTTAGCTTTTCTCATAAATCCAAGATTTTTGCCACAAAAAAAATCCATATTTGACCATTTTTGAGTTATGTTGATTTTTACTTCAATTCTTTATCCAACTTAATCCATTGATGTTATGAAGCTACCAGGAGATAGTTTGAGATCATTTTGAAGCATATTGAGTGGTTTTTTGCTTTTCTCAGAAATCCAAGATTTTTGCCAAAAAAAAATCCAGATTTTACCATTTTTGAATTATGTTGATTTTTACTTCAATCCTTTCTCCAACTTAAGCCATTAATGTTCTGAAGCTACCAGGAGATTGTTTGAGATCATTTTGAAGCATATTGAGTGGTTTTTAGCTTTTCACAGAAATCTAAGATTTTTTGCCTACCCGGTCTGGCTAAAAAATCCAGATTTGACCATTTTTGAATTATGTTGATTTTTACTTCAATTCTTTATCCAAAGATTTGACCATTTTTGAGTTATGTTGATTTTTACTTCAATTCTTTCTCCAACTTAATCCATTGATGGTTCTGAAGCTACCAGGAGATTGTTTGAGATCATTTTGAAGCATATTGAGTGGTTTTTTGCTTTTCTCAGAAATCCAAGATTTTTGCCAAAAAAAAAAAATCCATATTTGACCATTTTTGAATTATGTTGATTTTTACTTCAATTCTTTATCCAAAGATTTGACCATTTTTGAGTTATGTTGATTTTTACTTCAATCCTTTCTCCAACTTAATCCATTGATGTTCTGAAGCTACCAGGAGATTGTTTGAGATCATTTTGAAGGATATTGAGTGGTTTTTAGCTTTTCTCAGAAATCCAAGATTTTTGCCAAAAAAAAAATCCATATTTGACCATTTTTGAGTTATGTTGATTTTTACTTCAATTCTTTATCCAACTTAATCCATTGATGTTATGAAGCTACCAGGAGATTGTTTGAGATCATTTTGAAGCATATTGAGTGGTTTTTAGCTTTTCTCAGAAATCCAAGATTTTTGCCAAAAAAATCCAGATTTTACCATTTTTGAATTATGTTGATTTTTACTTCAATCCTTTCTCCAACTTAAAGTGCCTATGAAGCTTATTTTTTTATTTTAGATATCAATTCTACATCAAGTGAATAGTAGAATGGTACAATATATCTTGCTTTGAATGCTGTGCCGCTGAGTTAAGGAGGTTTTAATATCCAAAATGCTAATTACATGACGTCAGGGGAGGCATGTGCAATCACTTCTTAGTGGTTGTGAATGGGCATTTCTACTGATATAAGAAAACAAATTTCTAATATCATTTAATTTCAACCATGGGTATAACACTGATAATTTAAAAAAAATGTTTAATTGGAACAAAAAAATTTGTATAATAATTGATGCCTCCCCTGACGTCATGTAATTAGCATTTTGGATATTAAAACCTCCTTAACTCAGCGGCGCAGCATTCAAAGCAATATATATTGTACCATTCTACTACTCACTTGATGTAGAATTGATATCTAAAATAAAAAAATAAGCTTCATAGGCACTTTAAGCCATTAATGTTCTGAAGCTACCAGGAGATTGTTTGAGATCATTTTGAAGCATATTGAGTGGTTTTTTACTTTTCTCAGAAATCCAAGATTTTTTGCCTACCCGGTCTGGCTAAAATATCCAGATTTGACCATATACTTTTGAACATGAACGATCAACAAGTTACATTGCTTGTTCTTCTAGATCTGAGTGCTGCTTTCGACACAATTCACCACAGCATTCTGATTGATCGTCTAACATCTGACCTGGGAATCACTATGCACGCTCTGGATTGGTTTAAGTCCTATCTGTCCGGCCGTTCACAACGTGTCTTTATTAATGGAGGACTCTCTAAAGTGTATAATCTTATGCATGGCGTTCCCCAAGGATCTTGCCTTGGTCCCCTCCTATTCAACATTTATACGCGCAAGTTATTTGACATCGTAAGCTTGCATCTCCCTCAAGTTCACTGCTACGCGGATGACACGCAGCTCTACTTCGCCTTTCGACCCAGTGCTTCCTCCAATGCTGAAACCGCTGTTAGCTTAATGTCGCAGTGTATCAAAGATATACGAAGCTGGATGATCACAGACAGGCTTATGCTTAATGACTCAAAAACTGAATTCTTAATTATTGGCACGAAGCAACAGTTAGCTAAAGTTGACATTGATCACATGATAGTTGGTACATCGAAAGTTGTACCTGCTTCCGTAGTTAGAAACCTTGGAGCATGGTTTGACAATAGCTTAACTATGTCTAGTCATATAAGTAAGGTCTGCGGATCAGCATTCTATCATTTGCACAATTTAAGACGCATCCGTAAATACTTGTCTCCTGATGCAACTAAGACTCTGGTTCATGCTTTTATAACTAGCCGTGTTGACTATTGTAACAGCCTACTGTATGGGTTGCCTGACTGCCAACTAAATAAGCTCCAGCGCGTCATGAATATATCTGCTAGATTGGTTTACAATGCGCCTAAGTATTGCCACATTACTCCTCTCCTCCGTGAGCTGCATTGGCTTCCAATTCGACTGCGCATCAATTTTAAAGTATTACTCTTAACTTTTAAATGTATCTACGGAATGGCACCAGATTATCTATGTGAACTGATTAATGTTAAGGAATCTCATTATAACTTAAGATGCTCGAATAGTTTAATGCTTAGTTTACCGAATGTTAGGACAAAGTTGACGCTAGGAGATAGGTCATTCATGGTTGCTGCACCACAGCTGTGGAACTCACTACCAAGTGCTCTTCGTGAGATTAAATCTGTAGATAAGTTCAAGCGCCATCTCAAGACCCATTTTTTTAATCTAGCATATGAGCCTTAAGTGTTATATTATATTAATTTATCTAATTATTCAATTTATATGTATATATATATATATGTATCTTTACATATACATATCTATCTACCATACTATATTAAGATACTCAGTTCACAACATATTTTTAACATATTTTTATTATATTCTTACTAGATGTTATGCGCAATTGATCATTTTATGTAAACTGCGCAATATAAGTATTAAATTATTATATTATTATTATTATTTTTGAGTTATGTTGATTTTTACTTCAATTCTTTATCCAAAGATTTGACCATTTTTGAGTTATGTTGATTTTTACTTCAATTCTTTGTCCAACTTAATCCATTGATGTTATGAAGCTACCAGGAGATTGTTTGAGATCATTTTGAAGCATATTGAGTGGTTTTTAGCTTTTCTCAGAAATCCAAGATTTTTGCCAAAAAAAACCCAGATTTTACCATTTTTGAATTATGTTGATTTTTACTTCAAACCTTTCTCCAACTTAAGCCATTAATGTTCTGAAGCTACCAGGAGATTGTTTGAGATCATTTTGAAGCATATTGAGTGGTTTTTTACTTTTCTCAGAAATCCAAGATTTTTTGCCTACCCGGTCTGGCTAAAATATCCAGATTTGACCATTTTTGAGTTATGTTGATTTTTACTACAATTCTTTATCCATCTTAATCCATTGATGTTATGAAGCTACCAGAAGATTGTTTGAGATCATTTTGAAGCATATTGAGTGGTTTTTAGCTTTTCTCAGAAATCCAAGATTTTTGCCACAAAAAAATCCATATTTGACCATTTTTGAGTTATGTTGATTTTTACTTCAATTCTTTATCCAACTTAATCCATTGATGTTCTGAAGCTACCAGGAGATTGTTTGAGATCATTTTGAAGCATATTGAGTGGTTTTTAGCTTTTCTCAGAAATCCAAGATTTTTGCCTACCCGGTCTGGCTAAAAAATCCAGTTTTGACCATTTTTGAATTATGTTGACTTTTACTTCAATTCTTTATCCAACTTAATCCATTGATGTTATGAAGCTACCAGGAGATTGTTTGAGATCATTTTGAAGCATATTGAGTGGTTTTTAGCTTTTCTCAGAAATCTAAGATTTTTTGCCTACCCGGTCTGGCAAAAAAATCAAGATTTGACCATTTTTGAATTATGTTGATTTTTACTTCAATTCTTTATCCAACTTAATCCATTGATGTTCTGAAGCTACCAGGAGATTGTTTGATATCATTTTGAAGCATATTGAGTGGTTTTTAGCTTTTCTCAGAAATCCAAGATTTTTGCCAAAAAAAAATCAAGATTTGACCATTTTTGAGTTATGTTGATTTTTACCTCAATCCTTTCTCCAACTTAATCCATTGGTGTTCTGAAGCTACCAGGAGATTGTTTGAGATCATTTTGAAGCATATTGAGTGGTTTTTAGCTTTTCTCAGAAATCCAAGATTTTTGCCTACCCGGTCTGGCTAAAAAAATCCAGATTTGACCATTTTTGAGTTATGTTGACTTTTACTTCAATTCTTTATCCAACTTAATCCATTGATGTTATGAAGCTACCAGGAGATTGTTTGAGATCATTTTGAAGCATATTGAGTGGTTTTTAGCTTTTCTCAGAAATCCAAGATTTTTGCCAAAAAAATCGAGATTTGACCATTTTTGAGTTATGTTGATTTTTACCTCAATCCTTTCTCCAACTTAATCCATTGGTGTTCTGAAGCTACCAGGAGATTGTTTGAGATCATTTTGAAGCATATTGAGTGGTTTTTAGCTTTTCTCAGAAATCCAAGATTTTTGCCTACCCGGTCTGGCTAAAAAAATCCAGATTTGACCATTTTTGAGTTATGTTGACTTTTACTTCAATTCTTTATCCAACTTAATCCATTGATGTTATGAAGCTACCAGGAGATTGTTTGAGATCATTTTGAAGCATATTGAGTGGTTTTTAGCTTTTCTCAGAAATCCAAGATTTTTGCCAAAAAAATCGAGATTTGACCATTTTTGAGTTATGTTGATTTTTACTTCAATTCTTTATCCAACTTAATCCATTGATGGTTCTGAAGCTACCATGAGATTGTTTGAGATCATTTTGAAGCGTATTGAGTGGTTTTTAGCTTTTCTCAGAAATCCAAGATTTTTGCCTACCCGGTCTGGCTAAAAAAATCCAGATTTGACCATTTTTGAGTTATGTTGATTTTTACTTCAATCTTTTCTCCAACTTAATCCATTGATGGTTCTGAAGCTACCAAGAGATTGTTTGATATCATTTTGAAGCATATTGAGTGGTTTTTAGCTTTTCTCAGAAATCCAAGATTTTTGCCAAAAAAATCAAGATTTGACCATTTTTGAATTATGTTGATTTTTACTTCAATTCTTTATCCAACTTAATCCATTGATGTTCTGAAGCTACCAGGAGATTGTTTGAGATCATTTTGAAGCATATTGAGTGGTTTTTAGCTACTCTCAGAAATCCAAGATTTTTGCCTACCCGGTCTGGCTAAAAAATCCAGATTTGACCATTTTTGAGTTATGTTGACTTTTACTTCAATTCTTTATCCAACTGAATCCATTGATGTTCTGAAGCTACCAGGAGATTGTTTGAGATCATTTTGAAGCATATTGAGTGGTTTTTAGCTTTTCTCAGAAATCTAAGATTTTTTGCCTACCCGGTCTGGCTAAAAAATCCAGTTTTGACCATTTTTGAGTTATGTTGACTTTTACTTCAATTCTTTATCCAACTTAATCCATTGATGTTCTGAAGCTACCAAGAGATTGTTTGATATCATTTTGAAGCATATTGAGTGGTTTTTAGCTTTTCTCAGAAATCTAAGATTTTTTGCCTACCCGGTCTGGCAAAAAAAATCAAGATTTGACCATTTTTGAATTATGTTGATTTTTACTTTAATTCTTTATCCAACTTAATCCATTGATGTTATGAAGCTACCAGGAGATTGTTTGAGATCATTTTGAAGCATATTGAGTGGTTTTTAGCTTTTCTCAGAAATCTAAGATTTTTTGCCTACCCGGTCTGGCAAAAAAATCAAGATTTCACCATTTTTGAATTATGTTGATTTTTACTTCAATCCTTCCTCCAACTTAATCCATTGATGGTTCTGAAGCTACCAAGAGATTGTTTGAGATCATTTTGAAGCATATTGAGTGGTTTTTAGCTTTTCTCAGAAATCCAAGATTTTTGCCAAAAAAAATCAAGATTTGACCATTTTTGAGTTATGTTGATTTTTACCTCAATCCTTTCTCCAACTTAATCCATTGGTGTTCTGAAGCTACCAGGAGATTGTTTGAGATCATTTTGAAGCATATTGAGTGGTTTTTAGCTTTTCTCAGAAATCCAAGATTTTTGCCTACCCGGTCTGGCTAAAAAAATCCAGATTTGACCATTTTTGAGTTATGTTGACTTTTACTTCAATTCTTTATCCAACTTAATCCATTGATGTTATGAAGCTACCAGGAGATTGTTTGAGATCATTTTGAAGCATATTGAGTGGTTTTTAGCTTTTCTCAGAAATCCAAGATTTTTGCCAAAAAAATCGAGATTTGACCATTTTTGAGTTATGTTGATTTTTACTTCAATTCTTTATCCAACTTAATCCATTGATGGTTCTGAAGCTACCATGAGATTGTTTGAGATCATTTTGAAGCATATTGAGTGGTTTTTAGCTTTTCTCAGAAATCCAAGATTTTTGCCTACCCGGTCTGGCTAAAAAAATCCAGATTTGACCATTTTTGAGTTATGTTGATTTTTACTTCAATCCTTTCTCCAACTTAATCCATTGATGGTTCTGAAGCTACCAAGAGATTGTTTGATATCATTTTGAAGCATATTGAGTGGTTTTTAGCTTTTCTCAGAAATCCAAGATTTTTGCCAAAAAAATCAAGATTTGACCATTTTTGAATTATGTTGATTTTTACTTCAATTCTTTATCCAACTTAATCCATTGATGTTCTGAAGCTACCAGGAGATTGTTTGAGATCATTTTGAAGCATATTGAGTGGTTTTTAGCTACTCTCAAAAATCCAAGATTTTTGCCTACCCGGTCTGGCTAAAAAATCCAGATTTGACCATTTTTGAGTTATGTTGACTTTTACTTCAATTCTTTATCCAACTGAATCCATTGATGTTCTGAAGCTACCAGGAGATTGTTTGAGATCATTTTGAAGCATATTGAGTGGTTTTTAGCTTTTCTCAGAAATCTAAGATTTTTTGCCTACCCGGTCTGGCTAAAAAATCCAGTTTTGACCATTTTTGAGTTATGTTGACTTTTACTTCAATTCTTTATCCAACTTAATCCATTGATGTTCTGAAGCTACCAAGAGATTGTTTGATATCATTTTGAAGCATATTGAGTGGTTTTTAGCTTTTCTCAGAAATCTAAGATTTTTTGCCTACCCGGTCTGGCAAAAAAAAAAATCCAGATTTGACCATTTTTGAATTATGTTGATTTTTACTTCAATTCTTTATCCAAAGATTTGACCATTTTTGAGTTATGTTGATTTTTACTTCAATTCTTTATCCAAAGATTTGACCATTTTTGAGTTATGTTGATTTTTACTTCAATTCTTTATCCAACTTAATCCATTGATGTTATGAAGCTACCAGGAGATAGTTTGAGATCATTTTGAAGCATATTGAGTGGTTTTTTGCTTTTCTCAGAAATCCAAGATTTTTGCCAAAAAAAAATCCAGATTTTACCATTTTTGAATTATGTTGATTTTTACTTCAATCCTTTCTCCAACTTAAGCCATTAATGTTCTGAAGCTACCAGGAGATTGTTTGAGATCATTTTGAAGCATATTGAGTGGTTTTTAGCTTTTCACAGAAATCTAAGATTTTTTGCCTACCCGGTCTGGCTAAAAAATCCAGATTTGACCATTTTTGAATTATGTTGATTTTTACTTCAATTCTTTATCCAAAGATTTGACCATTTTTGAGTTATGTTGATTTTTACTTCAATTCTTTATCCAAAGATTTGACCATTTTTGAGTTATGTTGATTTTTACTTCAATTCTTTATCCAACTTAATCCATTGATGTTATGAAGCTACCAGGAGATTGTTTGAGATGATTTTGAAGCATATTGAGTGGTTTTTAGCTTTTCTCAGAAATCCAAGATTTTTGCCAAAAAAAACCCAGATTTTACCATTTTTGAATTATGTTGATTTTTACTTCAAACCTTTCTCCAACTTAAGCCATTAATGTTCTGAAGCTACCAGGAGATTGTTTGAGATCATTTTGAAGCATATTGAGTGGTTTTTAGCTTTTCTCAGAAATCTAAGATTTTTTGCCTACCCGGTCTGGCAAAAAAATCCAGATTTGACCATTTTTGAATTATGTTGATTTTTACTTCAATCCTTTCTCCAACTTAATCCATTGATGGTTCTGAAGCTACCAAGAGATTGTTTGATATCATTTTGAAGCATATTGAGTGGTTTTTAGCTTTTCTCAGAAATCCAAGATTTTTGCCAAAAAAATCCAGATTTGACCATTTTTGAATTATGTTGATTTTTACTTCAATCCTTTCTCCAACTTAAGCCATTAATGTTCTGAAGCTACCAGGAGATTGTTTGAGATCATTTTGAAGCATATTGAGTGGTTTTTAGCTTTTCTCAGAAATCTAAGATTTTTTGCCTACCCGGTCTGGCAAAAAAAAAAATCCAGATTTGACCATTTTTGAATTATGTTGATTTTTACTTCAATTCTTTATCCAAAGATTTGACCATTTTTGAGTTATGTTGATTTTTACTTCAATTCTTTATCCAAAGATTTGACCATTTTTGAGTTATGTTGATTTTTACTTCAATTCTTTATCCAACTTAATCCATTGATGTTATGAAGCTACCAGGAGATTGTTTGAGATGATTTTGAAGCATATTGAGTGGTTTTTAGCTTTTCTCAGAAATCCAAGATTTTTGCCAAAAAAAACCCAGATTTTACCATTTTTGAATTATGTTGATTTTTACTTCAAACCTTTCTCCAACTTAAGCCATTAATGTTCTGAAGCTACCAGGAGATTGTTTGAGATCATTTTGAAGCATATTGAGTGGTTTTTTACTTTTCTCAGAAATCCAAGATTTTTTGCCTACCCGGTCTGGCTAAAATATCCAGATTTGACCATTTTTGAGTTATGTTGATTTTTACTACAATTCTTTATCCATCTTAATCCATTGATGTTATGAAGCTACCAGAAGATTGTTTGAGATCATTTTGAAGCATATTGAGTGGTTTTTAGCTTTTCTCATAAATCCAAGATTTTTGCCACAAAAAAAATCCATATTTGACCATTTTTGAGTTATGTTGATTTTTACTTCAATTCTTTATCCAACTTAATCCATTGATGTTATGAAGCTACCAGGAGATAGTTTGAGATCATTTTGAAGCATATTGAGTGGTTTTTTGCTTTTCTCAGAAATCCAAGATTTTTGCCAAAAAAAAATCCAGATTTTACCATTTTTGAATTATGTTGATTTTTACTTCAATCCTTTCTCCAACTTAAGCCATTAATGTTCTGAAGCTACCAGGAGATTGTTTGAGATCATTTTGAAGCATATTGAGTGGTTTTTAGCTTTTCACAGAAATCTAAGATTTTTTGCCTACCCGGTCTGGCTAAAAAATCCAGATTTGACCATTTTTGAATTATGTTGATTTTTACTTCAATTCTTTATCCAAAGATTTGACCATTTTTGAGTTATGTTGATTTTTACTTCAATTCTTTCTCCAACTTAATCCATTGATGGTTCTGAAGCTACCAGGAGATTGTTTGAGATCATTTTGAAGCATATTGAGTGGTTTTTTGCTTTTCTCAGAAATCCAAGATTTTTGCCAAAAAAAAAATCCATATTTGACCATTTTTGAATTATGTTGATTTTTACTTCAATTCTTTATCCAAAGATTTGACCATTTTTGAGTTATGTTGATTTTTACTTCAATCCTTTCTCCAACTTAATCCATTGATGTTCTGAAGCTACCAGGAGATTGTTTGAGATCATTTTGAAGGATATTGAGTGGTTTTTAGCTTTTCTCAGAAATCCAAGATTTTTGCCAAAAAAAAAATCCATATTTGACCATTTTTGAGTTATGTTGATTTTTACTTCAATTCTTTATCCAACTTAATCCATTGATGTTATGAAGCTACCAGGAGATTGTTTGAGATCATTTTGAAGCATATTGAGTGGTTTTTAGCTTTTCTCAGAAATCCAAGATTTTTGCCAAAAAAATCCAGATTTTACCATTTTTGAATTATGTTGATTTTTACTTCAATCCTTTCTCCAACTTAAAGTGCCTATGAAGCTTATTTTTTTATTTTAGATATCAATTCTACATCAAGTGAATAGTAGAATGGTACAATATATCTTGCTTTGAATGCTGTGCCGCTGAGTTAAGGAGGTTTTAATATCCAAAATGCTAATTACATGACGTCAGGGGAGGCATGTGCAATCACTTCTTAGTGGTTGTGAATGGGCATTTCTACTGATATAAGAAAACAAATTTCTAATATCATTTAATTTCAACCATGGGTATAACACTGATAATTTAAAAAAAATGTTTAATTGGAACAAAAAAATTTGTATAATAATTGATGCCTCCCCTGACGTCATGTAATTAGCATTTTGGATATTAAAACCTCCTTAACTCAGCGGCGCAGCATTCAAAGCAATATATATTGTACCATTCTACTACTCACTTGATGTAGAATTGATATCTAAAATAAAAAAATAAGCTTCATAGGCACTTTAAGCCATTAATGTTCTGAAGCTACCAGGAGATTGTTTGAGATCATTTTGAAGCATATTGAGTGGTTTTTTACTTTTCTCAGAAATCCAAGATTTTTTGCCTACCCGGTCTGGCTAAAATATCCAGATTTGACCATATACTTTTGAACATGAACGATCAACAAGTTACATTGCTTGTTCTTCTAGATCTGAGTGCTGCTTTCGACACAATTCACCACAGCATTCTGATTGATCGTCTAACATCTGACCTGGGAATCACTATGCACGCTCTGGATTGGTTTAAGTCCTATCTGTCCGGCCGTTCACAACGTGTCTTTATTAATGGAGGACTCTCTAAAGTGTATAATCTTATGCATGGCGTTCCCCAAGGATCTTGCCTTGGTCCCCTCCTATTCAACATTTATACGCGCAAGTTATTTGACATCGTAAGCTTGCATCTCCCTCAAGTTCACTGCTACGCGGATGACACGCAGCTCTACTTCGCCTTTCGACCCAGTGCTTCCTCCAATGCTGAAACCGCTGTTAGCTTAATGTCGCAGTGTATCAAAGATATACGAAGCTGGATGATCACAGACAGGCTTATGCTTAATGACTCAAAAACTGAATTCTTAATTATTGGCACGAAGCAACAGTTAGCTAAAGTTGACATTGATCACATGATAGTTGGTACATCGAAAGTTGTACCTGCTTCCGTAGTTAGAAACCTTGGAGCATGGTTTGACAATAGCTTAACTATGTCTAGTCATATAAGTAAGGTCTGCGGATCAGCATTCTATCATTTGCACAATTTAAGACGCATCCGTAAATACTTGTCTCCTGATGCAACTAAGACTCTGGTTCATGCTTTTATAACTAGCCGTGTTGACTATTGTAACAGCCTACTGTATGGGTTGCCTGACTGCCAACTAAATAAGCTCCAGCGCGTCATGAATATATCTGCTAGATTGGTTTACAATGCGCCTAAGTATTGCCACATTACTCCTCTCCTCCGTGAGCTGCATTGGCTTCCAATTCGACTGCGCATCAATTTTAAAGTATTACTCTTAACTTTTAAATGTATCTACGGAATGGCACCAGATTATCTATGTGAACTGATTAATGTTAAGGAATCTCATTATAACTTAAGATGCTCGAATAGTTTAATGCTTAGTTTACCGAATGTTAGGACAAAGTTGACGCTAGGAGATAGGTCATTCATGGTTGCTGCACCACAGCTGTGGAACTCACTACCAAGTGCTCTTCGTGAGATTAAATCTGTAGATAAGTTCAAGCGCCATCTCAAGACCCATTTTTTTAATCTAGCATATGAGCCTTAAGTGTTATATTATATTAATTTATCTAATTATTCAATTTATATGTATATATATATATATGTATCTTTACATATACATATCTATCTACCATACTATATTAAGATACTCAGTTCACAACATATTTTTAACATATTTTTATTATATTCTTACTAGATGTTATGCGCAATTGATCATTTTATGTAAACTGCGCAATATAAGTATTAAATTATTATATTATTATTATTATTTTTGAGTTATGTTGATTTTTACTTCAATTCTTTATCCAAAGATTTGACCATTTTTGAGTTATGTTGATTTTTACTTCAATTCTTTGTCCAACTTAATCCATTGATGTTATGAAGCTACCAGGAGATTGTTTGAGATCATTTTGAAGCATATTGAGTGGTTTTTAGCTTTTCTCAGAAATCCAAGATTTTTGCCAAAAAAAACCCAGATTTTACCATTTTTGAATTATGTTGATTTTTACTTCAAACCTTTCTCCAACTTAAGCCATTAATGTTCTGAAGCTACCAGGAGATTGTTTGAGATCATTTTGAAGCATATTGAGTGGTTTTTTACTTTTCTCAGAAATCCAAGATTTTTTGCCTACCCGGTCTGGCTAAAATATCCAGATTTGACCATTTTTGAGTTATGTTGATTTTTACTACAATTCTTTATCCATCTTAATCCATTGATGTTATGAAGCTACCAGAAGATTGTTTGAGATCATTTTGAAGCATATTGAGTGGTTTTTAGCTTTTCTCAGAAATCCAAGATTTTTGCCACAAAAAAATCCAGATTTGACCATTTTTGAGTTATGTTGATTTTTACTTCAATTCTTTATCCGACTTAATCCATTGATGTTATGAAGCTACCAGGAGATAGTTTGAGATCATTTTGAAGCATATTGAGTGGTTTTTTGCTTTTCTCAGAAATCCAAGATTTTTTGCCTACCCGGTCTGGCTAAAAAATCCAGATTTTACCATTTTTGAATTATGTTGATTTTTACTTCAATCCTTTCTCCAACTTAATCCATTGATGTTCTGAAGCTACCAGGAGATTGTTTGAGATCATTTTGAAGCATATTGAGTGGTTTTTAGCTTTTCTCAGAAATCCAAGATTTTTGCCACAAAAAAATCCATATTTGACCATTTTTGAGTTATGTTGATTTTTACTTCAATTCTTTATCCAACTTAATCCATTGATGTTCTGAAGCTACCAGGAGATTGTTTGAGATCATCTTGAAGCATATTGAGTGGTTTTTAGCTTTTCTCAGAAATCTAAGATTTTTTGCCTACCCGGTCTGGCTAAAAAATCCAGTTTTGACCATTTTTGAGTTATGTTGACTTTTACTTCAATTCTTTATCCAACTTAATCCATTGATGTTCTGAAGCTACCAAGAGATTGTTTGATATCATTTTGAAGCATATTGAGTGGTTTTTAGCTTTTCTCAGAAATCTAAGATTTTTGCCTACCCGGTCTGGCAAAAAAAATCAAGATTTGACCATTTTTGAATTATGTTGATTTTTACTTTAATTCTTTATCCAACTTAATCCATTGATGTTATGAAGCTACCAGGAGATTGTTTGAGATCATTTTGAAGCATATTGAGTGGTTTTTAGCTTTTCTCAGAAATCTAAGATTTTTTGCCTACCCGGTCTGGCAAAAAAATCAAGATTTCACCATTTTTGAATTATGTTGATTTTTACTTCAATCCTTCCTCCAACTTAATCCATTGATGGTTCTGAAGCTACCAAGAGATTGTTTGAGATCATTTTGAAGCATATTGAGTGGTTTTTAGCTTTTCTCAGAAATCCAAGATTTTTGCCAAAAAAAATCCATATTTGACCATTTTTGAGTTATGTTGATTTTTACCTCAATCCTTTCTCCAACTTAATCCATTGGTGTTCTGAAGCTACCAGGAGATTGTTTGAGATCATTTTGAAGCATATTGAGTGGTTTTTAGCTTTTCTCAGAAATCCAAGATTTTTGCCTACCCGGTCTGGCTAAAAAAATCCAGATTTGACCATTTTTGAGTTATGTTGATTTTTACTTCAATTCTTTATCCAAAGATTTGACCATTTTTGAGTTATGTTGATTTTTACTTCAATTCTTTATCCAACTTAATCCATTGATGTTATGAAGCTACCAGGAGATTGTTTGAGATCATTTTGAAGCATATTGAGTGGTTTTTAGCTTTTCTCAGAAATCCAAGATTTTTGCCAAAAAAAATCCAGATTTTACCATTTTTGAATTATGTTGATTTTTACTTCAATCCTTTCTCCAACTTAAGCCATTAATGTTCTGAAGCTACCAGGAGATTGTTTGAGATCATTTTGAAGCATATTGAGTGGTTTTTAGCTTTTCTCAGAAATCTAAGATTTTTTGCCTACCCGGTCTGGCAAAAAAAAAATCCAGATTTGACCATTTTTGAATTATGTTGATTTTTACTTCAATTCTTTATCCAAAGATTTGACCATTTTTGAGTTATGTTGATTTTTACTTCAATTCTTTATCCAACTTAATCCATTGATGTTATGAAGCTACCAGGAGATTGTTTGAGTTCATTTTGAAGCATATTGAGTGGTTTTTAGCTTTTCTCAGAAATCCAAGATTTTTGCCAAAAAAAAACCAGATTTTACCATTTTTGAATTATGTTGATTTTTACTTCAAACCTTTCTCCAACTTAAGCCATTAATGTTCTGAAGCTACCAGGAGATTGTTTGAGATCATTTTGAAGCATATTGAGTGGTTTTTTACTTTTCTCAGAAATCCAAGATTTTTTGCCTACCCGGTCTGGCTAAAATATCCAGATTTGACCATTTTTGAGTTATGTTGATTTTTACTACAATTCTTTATCCATCTTAATCCATTGATGTTATGAAGCTACCAGAAGATTGTTTGAGATCATTTTGAAGCATATTGAGTGGTTTTTAGCTTTTCTCAGAAATCCAAGATTTTTGCCAAAAAAAAATCCAGAGATGACCATTTTTGAGTTATGTTGATTTTTACTTCAATTCTTTATCCAACTTAATCCATTGATGTTATGAAGCTACCAGGAGATTGTTTGAGATCATTTTGAAGCATATTGAGTGGTTTTTAGCTTTTCTCAGAAATCCAAGATTTTTGCCAAAAAAATCCAGATTTTACCATTTTTGAATTATGTTGATTTTTACTTCAATCCTTTCTCCAACTTAAAGTGCCTATGAAGCTTATTTTTTTATTTTAGATATCAATTCTACATCAAGTGAATAGTAGAATGGTACAATATATCTTGCTTTGAATGCTGTGCCGCTGAGTTAAGGAGGTTTTAATATCCAAAATGCTAATTACATGACGTCAGGGGAGGCATGTGCAATCACTTCTTAGTGGTTGTGAATGGGCATTTCTACTGATATAAGAAAACAAATTTCTAATATCATTTAATTTCAACCATGGGTATAACACTGATAATTTAAAAAAAATGTTTAATTGGAACAAAAAAATTTGTATAATAATTGATGCCTCCCCTGACGTCATGTAATTAGCATTTTGGATATTAAAACCTCCTTAACTCAGCGGCGCAGCATTCAAAGCAATATATATTGTACCATTCTACTACTCACTTGATGTAGAATTGATATCTAAAATAAAAAAATAAGCTTCATAGGCACTTTAAGCCATTAATGTTCTGAAGCTACCAGGAGATTGTTTGAGATCATTTTGAAGCATATTGAGTGGTTTTTTACTTTTCTCAGAAATCCAAGATTTTTTGCCTACCCGGTCTGGCTAAAATATCCAGATTTGACCATATACTTTTGAACATGAACGATCAACAAGTTACATTGCTTGTTCTTCTAGATCTGAGTGCTGCTTTCGACACAATTCACCACAGCATTCTGATTGATCGTCTAACATCTGACCTGGGAATCACTATGCACGCTCTGGATTGGTTTAAGTCCTATCTGTCCGGCCGTTCACAACGTGTCTTTATTAATGGAGGACTCTCTAAAGTGTATAATCTTATGCATGGCGTTCCCCAAGGATCTTGCCTTGGTCCCCTCCTATTCAACATTTATACGCGCAAGTTATTTGACATCGTAAGCTTGCATCTCCCTCAAGTTCACTGCTACGCGGATGACACGCAGCTCTACTTCGCCTTTCGACCCAGTGCTTCCTCCAATGCTGAAACCGCTGTTAGCTTAATGTCGCAGTGTATCAAAGATATACGAAGCTGGATGATCACAGACAGGCTTATGCTTAATGACTCAAAAACTGAATTCTTAATTATTGGCACGAAGCAACAGTTAGCTAAAGTTGACATTGATCACATGATAGTTGGTACATCGAAAGTTGTACCTGCTTCCGTAGTTAGAAACCTTGGAGCATGGTTTGACAATAGCTTAACTATGTCTAGTCATATAAGTAAGGTCTGCGGATCAGCATTCTATCATTTGCACAATTTAAGACGCATCCGTAAATACTTGTCTCCTGATGCAACTAAGACTCTGGTTCATGCTTTTATAACTAGCCGTGTTGACTATTGTAACAGCCTACTGTATGGGTTGCCTGACTGCCAACTAAATAAGCTCCAGCGCGTCATGAATATATCTGCTAGATTGGTTTACAATGCGCCTAAGTATTGCCACATTACTCCTCTCCTCCGTGAGCTGCATTGGCTTCCAATTCGACTGCGCATCAATTTTAAAGTATTACTCTTAACTTTTAAATGTATCTACGGAATGGCACCAGATTATCTATGTGAACTGATTAATGTTAAGGAATCTCATTATAACTTAAGATGCTCGAATAGTTTAATGCTTAGTTTACCGAATGTTAGGACAAAGTTGACGCTAGGAGATAGGTCATTCATGGTTGCTGCACCACAGCTGTGGAACTCACTACCAAGTGCTCTTCGTGAGATTAAATCTGTAGATAAGTTCAAGCGCCATCTCAAGACCCATTTTTTTAATCTAGCATATGAGCCTTAAGTGTTATATTATATTAATTTATCTAATTATTCAATTTATATGTATATATATATATATGTATCTTTACATATACATATCTATCTACCATACTATATTAAGATACTCAGTTCACAACATATTTTTAACATATTTTTATTATATTCTTACTAGATGTTATGCGCAATTGATCATTTTATGTAAACTGCGCAATATAAGTATTAAATTATTATATTATTATTATTATTTTTGAGTTATGTTGATTTTTACTTCAATTCTTTATCCAAAGATTTGACCATTTTTGAGTTATGTTGATTTTTACTTCAATTCTTTATCCAACTTAATCCATTGATGTTCTGAAGCTACCAGGAGATTGTTTGAGATCATTTTGAAGCATATTGAGTGGTTTTTAGCTTTTCTCAGAAATCCAAGATTTTTGCCACAAAAAAATCCATATTTGACCATTTTTGAGTTATGTTGATTTTTACTTCAATTCTTTATCCAACTTAATCCATTGATGTTCTGAAGCTACCAGGAGATTGTTTGAGATCATTTTGAAGCATATTGAGTGGTTTTTAGCTTTTCTCAGAAATCCAAGATTTTTGCCAAAAAAAATCCAGATTTGACCATTTTTGAGTTATGTTGATTTTTACTTCAATTCTTTATCCAACTTAATCCATTGATGTTATGAAGCTACCAGGAGATTGTTTGAGATCATTTTGAAGCATATTGAGTGGTTTTTTACTTTTCTCAGAAATCCAAGATTTTTTGCCTACCCGGTATGGCTAAAATA
>JAOWCC010000304.1:0-14238 GCA_030867875.1 Actinernus sp. WN-2022
AACAGAAATTATAAAACTTCAAAAGAATGCAGTCTAATTACTTTGTAGCAATCGAAGGGTTGCGTGCAACAAGGGCGTACGTGACTCCTGATCACGTTCTAAATTTTGCATTGGAAAGAAACTTACACCCATTTTGCACACAGCCCTTCAATCGAAAGCTATGACACTCACATTTCACTTTTTACGTGGTTTTATCTGACAAGGTTGGTTTTCTTATGTGCTGACCTGAGTGCTCAATTTTGCTGACCAGTGTAGATGAAAAGTGCAATAGTCCCGAATATTGCATAATTAAGGTCTGCACACAGTATAAACAACTAATGTTACTGCCTCTTTCTGGAGTCTGAGCATCAACTCGTCTGAGTGCAGATTAAGGCATATATGTTCCAAATCAGAGTTTGTGCCACCATGCATTTAAATTGCATAAATCAAGGTCTTGATCCAAATTATAATCACTACATTATAACTCTAACCAGCACAATGACAATTAATGGACAACTGATCTGCATCAAAATACTGGACACTATTATTATTATTGTCTGTTTTCTGCTGCTGATATTGGAAGAAAAAACACAGCAAGCAAGCTACACCTACACTACTGTTTTGATGTACATGCATGAACTACATTCCCTTGACAGCCTTGTGAATTGTCCTGGCAGATGTTGACAGCAAATATTGGCCTGAATTGTTTTTTGCTTGAGTCATCTTGACAGCATGCAAGCTATGAGTCGACTCAATCCATGGTGATCCATCAAATTCGAGGCTGTACCTGTTTGAATTTGTCTGTTTGTACCAAAGCAAAGACACGTCTATGTCACTGACATAGTGTTGAACTCTACCGACCAACAACTTTGGTTCTTTCAGTGTGCTCCCTTCTTCAACAAGAGCAACGAATTGACCAGGCTGGAACTCTCGTTCTTTCGAGGGTCTTGGGGGGGGCTCTTCTCGATTGACCTCGGATTGAGAAATGGTTTCTGAACATTGACGTGCAAATGCAACCGCTTCATCTTTTTTCTCTGCACTCGTCCTTTTGTCATAAGTTTTCTGGGCCTGTTCTCTTGAGTGACGAAGTGCCAAAGCTAAACTGGTCTTCAGTGAGTCAGAGCAATTTCTGTAAAGCAATAATAATTCATTTAACCTATATGCAGCGTTAATTACTTTTTACTTTTCCAATATGACGATCAACTTGATAGTCATAAATATTTTCCAATAATAAAACACATGCCCGAGTAATCTTATCTGGGCATCAGATAGCCCTTGATCTGCGGCATGCGAGGCAGCTTAAGCCCCTATATTCAAAAAATGTGCCCTTTATAACAGGAGGGATCTAGTCCACAATGTTTAATGACCAAAGAAAGAAGTGATGCAATGGTTTGTTTTGTTTTGCTAGTCAGACTGAAAAAGTGGACCAGGAGTGTATAACCTCTGAGGACCAAATACTCCAGCATTATCCCAACAGGACATGATGTGTATGATGTATGTACCTATGTTACAGTACAATGGTGTATGGAGGGGGGGGGGGGGGGGAGAGAGAGGAGATAGATTGACAGAAGTCCTCAATGAAAATGTCCCATAAATCTTCATTTTGCACCCCCCTAATTTCCAGGACCAGTCCCAGTTAATGTGTTTAGAATACGCCTGTTTCAAAATAGGTTGATCAGAACGAAGAATTAACTACGAGCATTGAACAATAGTTCTATTTTCTTTGAATCATTGAACCATAGGGCCTTATTGTTCATTGTTTATAGTTAGTTCTTCGTTCTGATCAACCTTGTTTGAAATTTAAGGTGTATATGCATTAGGTTAAAAGACTGTTGCTTTGAATGAAGTACTGTCCATTCAAATGCTTTGATATTTATATTTATTTAGAAGATTATTATGTAATACAACATGATGGCTGCAACCCAAACTCAAATTTCATTTGACTTAATATCTCACCTACCATTTCACAATCTTAGTGAAAGAGATTTTCAGGCAGTAACCGGTCATTGGCACTTTGATCTTAATATAATAGACAATGATCTATACAACTTATCTCCTAATCCTGATAAATTTGACGATGTAGACCCTGACTTAATACTTACTACTCCAGTCTCAAACTATTATTCTCTAGCTCAACTAAATAATGTCCTAGATAGATCTAATTCTAATAGTTTATCCTTTTTCCACTGCAATGTCAGAAGCTTAACAAATAATTTAACTCTTTTGAATGACATATTATTCTCTCTCAACAGAAAACCTGATATTATAGCTGTAACTGAAACTAAATTAAACGACCAAACCATATCCAACATTAACCTAGTTAATTATAATTTTCTTCACACTGATTCAGTCACTATGGCTGGTGGAGCTGGAATATATATTTCTAAGCAACTGAAATCAATCCCAAGACCAGATATACAATTTACAACCTCGCTCAAGTTGAATCATGCTGGACAGAACTTGATACAGGTGCAGGGAAAGTAAATATTATGATTGGATGCATTTATAGACATGCACCCCAAATCTAACTTATCGGAATTTATTATTCGGTTAGAAGAACTTATTAAGCAATTTAATCAACAAAAATACCAAGTCTATATCTTAGGAGATATGAATATTAATTTCCTTAAGTATATAGATCATTTGCAGACTGAAGAATACCTTGATATGCTTTATACTAATAGCTTTCTTCCATTAATTACTAAACCAACACAATTAACTGACCATTCAGCAACCTTAATTGATCACATTTATACAAATGCGCCTATTCAAGATACTACATGCAGCTGGCATTGCTACAGTTGATATTTCTGATCATTTGCCTATTTTTTGTTTATTAAATACATCAGTCAAAAGATTTAATACTAATCTTTATATTAGAGATTACAGTAAATTTAATAAGGATCAATATTTAGCTAACATAGATTCTATTAATTGGCATTCTATTTTTAATGACAACAATGATTTAAATGAAAAGGCCATTAAAACAATCAATGCAATTGATAATATTGTCAATAAACTTGCTTCTAGATCTAAAAGAAAAGAGTTAACTAAACCCTGGCTCACTAAAGGAATATTAAAATCAATTAAAACTAAACAAAAAATGTATCGTACACACTTCTTATCTAAAAATACTACCCTAATTAAAAAATACAAACAATACTCAAACATGCTTAACCGAATTAAAACTAAATCTAAGAAAGACTATTTTACTAGATCATTTCAAATGTATAAAGACAACCTGAAACATACCTGGAAATTAATAGGCACGCTCATCAAGCGTAAGATGAAAGGCCACTTATGCCCAGCCAGACTTGTTATAAATGGAAAAACATACACAAACCAACGAGATATTGCTGAGCAATTCAATTCCTACTTTACCAATATAGGCCCAAACCTAGCTAATGCAATCGAGCATAGCAAAAAACCTAGGCATTTTATATAAATTACGAAATTACCTGAATCTACATATGCTAAAACAGCTTTACTACTCACTTATTTATCCATATCTGAATTATGCTGTCTTGAGCTGGGGTAATACATATAAAAGTAAACTCACAAAACTTCGTACCAAGCAAAATAAATGTATTCGTAGTATGTTTTTTGCACATAACAGAGACAATACTGACATATATTATAATATGCTCAGCCTCCTTAAGTTAGAAAATATTTTCAAATTAAAGTCTGCAGTTTTTGCTCACTCCATCAGCAATAATGCATTAGGAATTCCAACTGTATTTTCTAATTTCCTAACTCCAGTTTCAGCTGTTCACAATTATAACACCAGATATGCTGCTAAAAGCAATTTTTACATACCAAAAGTCAGAACAAATTATGGTAAATTCACCATTAAATACTCTGCTTCGAAAATATGGGAAACTGTCCCTCATAGACTTAAAAACCTACCCAGCAAATTATTTAAACAAAAATACAAAGCATACCTTCTAAGTTGTCAGTCTGCCTGATATTAAATATTCATACAGTCTACCAAATGAATGCTCTTTAATAGTCAATATTTATTATGTCTCTCCACTTGTGTCAATACTATAGCAATCTGATATTACTTTTCTTAATATTTTTCAGCTATATCTTTCAGTATTATAATCACCTTTAATGTCTGTTCAATGTATATATAAATATTTATTTCTGTTAATTTACTTGTATTATTTTAGTGATTAATTGTTATCTCATTATTATCTAGCTATTGCACAAATACTGTATGTTTATGCTTTCTTTTCTTTCCTTTTTCTCCTTTTCTGCTATATTGTATATACTGAGCTCAGATATTCATAATCTATAGTTACACATAGACAGTAGTCAACTCGAAAGCCTCGGCTACTTTGACTACTGCACACATATTCCTATCATAGCTCTCTTTTAATTCTATATTATTATATTACTTATCTTAAAATACTTTAGATTTTGCTTACCTGATTATGTAAACAGTGTGGAAATAAAATTGAATTGAATGTATGCTTTGAATAAACTGAGTTCAAAATCACAGACCAAAATAGAAGGATGGATCCAGCTTGTACACATAATTTGTTGTCCCAATCGAGATCATACACTGTATGTGACATTTAATGCTTAAAAAATTTGTTCTCCAGTAAGATAAGTAATGGTACATTAATTTCTTCTTTGGGATAGAGAAAAACAAGAAAATATTACACAAGGGAAAAGTCAGGTGAGCTGAATTGGGGCAACAAATGTGCATCAAGCTAGAGCGGTTGAAATATTTATTGGTCTTCTCACCTAGCATGTCTATTATTGCTGCAATAATTACCGCTAAAAAGTTTTTAGAAGAATAAAACTCACCGTTGAGAGTATGCATACGTAACAAACGATGACCGGAGCCCATTGACCGATATTTCCACACCAGTAAGCTTGAAAAAGACTCGTTTCAAGTGCTTTGTGAAAGCAGGCCCAGAGAAAGGAGCTCCACTAGATGCCTGGTCAAGGGAGAAATACAGAAAGAGACAAGGTTACATATAACATGTAAGGTGTGATTATGTGAATGAACATTCACCTTTAAGGGTGAAGCTTTGGGTTAACGTGGAAATATATTAACCCTCGAGGGTGAATATTTTGTCAAATTCATTCCAAAGGGGTTAATTTTTACAGGAATTAACAACTTGCCCAAGGGGTTGCATGCTATTGAATCAACCACATGATCAGGGCTAGATTTTGTCCCTGACAGTCAACAACAAACACTTGTTTTATTTCACCCTGCACCAGGGTGAATGACATCTACACAAAATGAGTCACATGGAGTATTCACCCTCAGCCTAAATTAATACACAATATATTAGGCCAGTTACAACTGTTTGGAAATGGTGAAACACATGCACACAGCTGCCCAATATCATTCATTGATAATTTGAAATGAGTCAACTCCAGGGTAATAATTAACTGACATGATTTGTAAACAATCTGACTTGTGTTCTTAACTCACCAAAAAAACACAATTTTGGTCATCTGTTGTATGGCATAGCTGTGCTCTGTACGTCTTTAGATATTCTTGTATTATCCTGGTCAGCTCGCTTCCTTCCTGCAATGTAGAAACGTCGGACTAATCATTCAAAGCTTTTTTCACTTCTGCTAGCTGTTAGTCACCCTGTCACATATTGACTGCAGGTGAAATGTTTCTTGATTTGAGTATTGTATGCATCCACAAGGTTGCATCTTCAAAATGCCACTGAATGTGAGGTCTGCAACCCAGAAAATTACTGTAATTTATTTCTCCTTATGAATGAAACTGTTATTTGATTTTAATTGAACATTTGCAGTAATCTACAATGACATCATAGATCATTATGAAAGGTCATGCATGTATCTCGTCTACAATGTACCATGTTATTGTTTTTGTATAATAAATTATTCTGGGGTTGACGTCAAATTCATTGGCATTTTGGAGCCCTCTATGACTCATACATGCAGATGCCACACTCAAATAAAAAAAACCATTCTACCATTCAACTGCACGATCACTTGATACAGAATCGAAATTTGTAGTAAAAACGTTAATTTTCAAATTAACTTTATTAAGTTTACAAACTTAATAAAGTTAATTTGAAAATTTGGCCCTTTATGTAGACAGCAGACAATATTGCTTACCTCCACGGTGACCTGGTCATGCCCAAAATATTTTTTTGTCTTGTAATCTTGAAAGTGTAGAGTTAAACTTCCACTGCTATTGAGCAGTAGGACATTCTTCCCAGTAAAATCCCTAGCATTGAATTGCTGTTGTGGACTTTCTCTGCAGATGCGAAGCGTTCTGATCTCCAGAGCTCTCGCCGGTGGTAATTCACAGTACATTGCCAATAACACAAGATCCATGCACTCTCTCGCCTTGCTTAGTCCCTTAGCCATCTCAAATTTCTGCCGTTGCATCGTCATACACCCCACAATCTGTTCCCTATAGAGAAATTTCATTTCATTAGAAACTTTTTGTCAATTCAGTTGCAAAATAATATAAACTCAAATTAGTATACAAATGTGCAATTATTTGAATTATTATACAATATGCAATTTTATTCTGACAGAAGCATGCAAATAAATGTATTGGGCATTCAACATACAAATTATGCATGTGATCATGCTGTGTGGACAATAACACGTGGGATATCTATCTATCTCACAGAGCAAAGCCATGTTTTGTCCGATGTGAGCTCTCTTTTTCGTAACCATGCATGCTGTCCTTAAGCTAATAGTTACTAAATCATTCGATGATGCCCAGTCATATTGTTTTCTCTCTGCACTCTGCAACACCACTTACTGCAGCCAGCAGACTGTGCACAATTTTATTATTATTGCAGCCGTGATTATATAACTTACTGACCAGCTATAAGCTAGCTGGCACACTACGTATTGATAATGTCAGTACGTACCAATCTAACCAGCGGTTCATTGCCTTTAGTTCATGGGTAGTGCTGGGACGTTCCAAATCTCCTTGCTTCTGTAAATGCGTGGCCGTTTTTCTCAGCTGATTGATGAGAGGAACATCACTGTAGGAAGGTGCCGAGCTCCGGTGAAGATATTTGAGCATGTAGAGAATACCACCCACATGATTAGAAACGGTACTTGGGTTCAGTTTCCTGCTGTCCTGTGTGTTTGAGTGAAAATGACAAGTGATGAGAATTAAGCCTGTCAGTAAACAAATGAATGGCTCTAAAATGAATAAATGGCTCTTCTCATCATTCACAGTGACCAATTAAGTTCAAATTCTTTGTTTTTGTTCTACAATGCAATAATTACGTACCCCAATAATTACAAGTAGTCCCACAGTAAGTGTTCTGCTTATAGGGGGATTTAGCATCAAAGAGGCATGGTGATCGAATGTTAGCTAGGTTATATACTCACAGTTAAGTAAATCAGATACCCTTCTATGCAGCTTGAATTTTGGAAGACGGAGTCGCCAAGACTGCCCAAGGGCATGTTTCGTTCCGAGTGCAGATATCCTAAGTAGCCTGACAATATAGAAGGAATGAAAGAAAAATAATATTAAAATTAGCTGTGATTCATTCCAAAGGTCGGTAGATCGACTTGGAGCTCATGGTTACATATTGCTTACACTTTTTGAGACCATATGTCAAAGGGAGATTATAACAATAAGGGTTGCTAGGTAACCCAACACATGCACGACAGAGAAAGCATTGTATACCTGCAGAGGTATCTTCCCTTTCGAAGAGATCTCTGCTAGAAGGGAACCTACAATCTTGCAATACGTACCAAACAAATGAAGCTATACTTACAACATATTCTCTCTTGAACTTTGGAGAAGGTGGCGTTGGATATAGGTGGACCGAGACGTTCTAAATTGAGAGTCTTTGTGAAAAAGTTATTGGCATCTGAGAGCAATTTTGAGACTGTATATGGCATCTGATCAAGGGTTAGCGCGTATGCAGTACTATTCTTTCGTTGCTTCTTGCAAGGTCTTTGGTGATGATCTTCTTGAGAGCTGAGAGGAAGTGATACGCTTTTGGCTTGGATGGGCTTTGTTTCATTGAAAATTTGTTCCACGTCGCTTAGCTTATGCTCCAATTCCACCACACTATCAGAGGAAGTGCTACTGCTGTCCTCGTCCGAACTAGGAGAATATGGAGGGCTTAGGGAAGAGGAGAAGTCGGAGGAATATTCGGGCACAATGTCGAGGTGAGGATTTGCTGATGGCACATACACATCGGGCTCACTTTCGCTTGTGCTGTCGTTGGCAAAACTGCCCTGTACTGGAGCTGTATCTCCTACGGACTGTTCCCCCTCCGACGATTCGTAATTCACTATCTTCGGCTGTGGAGAGGCGAAAGACCTGCTCTCGTCCATTTCCTCGACCGATCACGCGAAGTGCGATGAAGATTTTGGCTTTAGCACGTGCGCTGACTGATGCATGATGGTAGGCGGGAAGACTAGGTTTGTTTACGTTTGTGCGGGCTACCTGTGTCGGAGTAGATCTGGGTCGAGAATGTTATTTCTGCTTTTTTCGTGGGAAGAGGGTCATTTGAGGAGCTAAAAAACTGTGCCCGTAGTTCTATAGGACTCTAGGTTCGCGCTGGTACATGTTTCTTATTTGTAAGTGTTGAGTTTATGTGGTAAGTTAAGTGGCGGTGAAAAAGGCGAGAATTTCGGCCATTTGAACTGAAACTGATTGCAATTTCTCTTTTTTGGGGCCCCTTTAGATCTGTTCGTTGGATATGTCCGTTGTCTATTATTTTTGTTGGCGATGAACTGATGTAGTGCTAAATCAGGTATGGCTAAAATGTGTATAAATATTTGCATAAGTTAAATAGATAAATACAATGACCTATTTGTGGCGTGGAAATATGCCCTGATATTTCGTCGGCGGACACAAGAGAACAGTTGCCGAGAGCTTCGGGGATGAGATAATCTCAGTCCAAGAACAAATATGAATGTTGTTTTTATATCAGCTGCATTGTTATTTACAGTTTGATTGCCTGCCGTAACACGTGGCAAACAAGCTAGTCGAGAGCGCGCGTGTGTCCGTATCGTGTACATAACGCCATACTTCCGGTCCGAATGTTAATTGCTTATTTGGCTAGAAATACAGCATCTTTTGCCAAGTGCGACTATTGGCGGTAAAGGTGTTGTGTTGTAGATCGCGCCTGCCTATGTCTCTTGAAGCTTTGAAGGTTTAAGAATTGAGTATAGCGGTTCAAGGTAATCCGTGACTGCACTGCGTTACTTGAGCGTTGGTGGTAACGTGTACATAACGCCATACTTCCGGTCCGAATGTTAATTGCTTATTTGGCTAGAAATACAGCATCTTTTGCCAAGTGCGACTATTCGCGGTAAAGGGGTTGTGTTGTAGTTCGCGCCTGCCTATGTTTCTTGAAGCTTTGAAGGTTTAAGGATTGAGTATAGCGGTTTAAAGGTAAGGTATTGGTGAGGCGTAGGATTAAATGTGTGAGATACCTGTGGTTTATTGGACAGACGATGGCCTGGAACGGTAACGATGCCATTTGGGTTGATATGGTGCCATATTGATGCGAAATGGAAGGCTAATTTGAAGGTTTTGGAGATGTGGCGACTAGACAGGAAGAATGTAGAGGTGACATAACTGTTTAGGCCAAAAGAACGACTCTATTTCATACTCTATATATCGCTCAGTACATGGCGGTAGGTTTATAATCAGTAATTAACCAAATATATGTATGTCGTAGCGGTGTTTGGAAAAGAAAGAGTTGTAAGTGTAAGCTTGGAATTGTGTGATACTAAATTTGTGTGGGCAATATTTTAATATTAACGTGCTTCGCCGGTTTATAGTGATCGGGCATAAATGATGCACTAGTCAATTGAAACTCCGCGGGCCCCCTGACCCCGGGGACATAGCGGGGAATGTAACATTTATACAGTGTTACATTTTGCCCTTTTCCCCGCCCATGGGGGAGAGTTGGCTGTTACAATACCCGCCCCTATGGTCCCGGCATGTGCTTCAGAATTTTCAATTGGGAGGTGGCATTGATAAATTGAATATACATAAGCTTAAATCTGTTATTCCATTATTTGAAAAAAATACATTTTCTGTAGCACATCACTAGCGGTGCAGGGGAGGGGTTTCGGGGATTGCAACACCCACTTGATTCCTGTAAATCACTGTAAATTCATTTTTAAAATCTCTAGATTAAAAAAAGTCCTTTTGCAAACAACCCTTTCACAAAATCCTGGATCCCGCCCCTGTACATTTTCTATTACTATACATGCTTTCCGTACTTTTACAGTCTCCACCATTGTCTTGTTTATCAGAAACCGTTGTCTGTCAACAAAAAAACAACAACGATGCGACAAAGGAATATAAAGGAAATGTCATGCAGCTGCGTTTAAATATATTTAAGTAACGATCCGTGTAAAAAGTACGACAAAATCCATTGTTATGTGGCATTGAGCCTCCCTCACATGGGATTTGTCTGTGTTTTAGACTACGGAAACACCGGGTGATAATTATGATTATTCTGAAATAAAAGTAGTATGAAGTCTTAGTTTCATGAACAAATTATCAATAGGAAGAGCCAAAAACAATAGCTACGAAACAGGCACGATTGATAAGGTTCCGAACATACGATTTGCTTTACAAACGACATTTGGAACCGCAGTGCAAATCGGCGTATTTAATAATAGTTTGAAAAATTGGAGGAAATTAAACGTCTTCCGGCTAAACTTTAAGGCGACGGGTTGACGGGTTGCTGTTACAAGCTGACACACGAATACGCACGAGTAACCTACGCGTAACCTGACGGGGATACATAGACGACTAACCTAGGAGCTAGTATATAGTGTTTGCTATTGATATAAACTATTGCTAGTACGATGCAACCTTTAGTTAGAATCAATATAGGATCCATTTCGACAAGTTTAACTAGTCAAGCTCGGGTGTACTCGTGTGTACTTTTAGCAACGATCGTTTGGAATTGGTCGTCGGTCGGTATACATAGAAAACGAAGGAAGTGACAATAACTTAACAGCAATTTATTTCACTCGCTCGACAGTGAGATTCGAAGTGCAGTTGAGGTGAAAGACTGTAACACGTATATATCATAAATAGTCAATAACCATAGGCAAGGACGACTTAATACAACAAACAATAGCCGGAGCGGGCCGTATATGTCCGCCAGTTTACTACTGAACCGTGCCGTAACTTGCGCCCACTCGTAAGATTAAGCCGCTCTACGTACTGACTAACCTCAAACAGTGCGGACAAAGTAGCACTGATCAAAAATCGTAGACTAACGAAGTGATCCAAATCCAAATCAAAATCAGGCCTCTGAGCTAGCGCGGGCGCACAGTTTCAAGTAAATTACGGATGCCTCTCCCAAACTATTTCCCGTTTTTTCCCCCCAACTGTCTCCTACGGGGGTCAGACTCTCGGTACGAAACTTTGTTGCCAACAACTGCAGCTTAAACAAACAAGGCAGTTCAATTTCAATAATGGAGAATTTTAGTTTGGAAAAGCCGGGAATTAGTTTTTGGCAAGAGGTTTTCGGTGGTGGAGATACGGAATTTATCTTCTCGTGTTTAACTTGATAACTCCGTCGCTCGTTCGCTGCCGGCATGAGCTGAGCTGCGGCGCGGTTATCAAGATAGACGTACACTCGAAGGTAAGTTGCGTGTCTCCGCGCGGCCACGTCACAACATCCTCTGTTTCTTTCGGTAATGTTCAATTGTTGCTTTGGAGCCAAGGACTTTCTGCGTGCCATTAAAGCCAAGTGAAGCCTTGCATATGTGACACCAGACGCTTTGGTTTCAGTTGCAGGCAGTGTCAGCGTGAGTCTCCGATCCTGCGGTGCCAATCAGTTCGATTTCATTTTCAGTAGAAGCGCGCATGGAATGTGCTACTTCCCAGAACGATTGTTGACCATCCCAGAGTGCGGTGGAGTCGTCCGCCGTGGGACCAGACAGCACGTCGAACCATCTGTCCAGAATGGTGCGCTGTTCTTCGTCGTACTCGTCGCCAGACCTCGCAATGGTCAGCTTCAACCACCCAAGAGAAAGGTAGGAACACACGACGTCGGGTTGCCTGCACACCGCCCTACTAAACATTCGTACGCGTTCCCAAAACTGCCCGAAACCGCGGTCCAACGAAAGATTCTCCAGCGCCGGACAGAGGCTAATCAAGCGTCCACAAGCCCTAATGCGAGCGAGCAGTTCGCTTTCGCAGTCAAGAATTCTCTGCAAGTAGTCCTTGACGATTCTGCAAAATTCGGAGCCGACTCCGTGCGCCAACTCGCAAGCGTCCAGCAAGTTTGAGACGGGAAGCGCCAACGACATGCGCCGGGCGAAAGAGCGCGCAACGCTTCTGCCTATCACGAGATGTGCATCTTTCCTTGTGGCGCGCTCTTTGAGGGCGCTAAAGAACTCGCATGGAAAGCAATGCTGGCTTGCACAAGCGGCGACGCTCTCTTCGAGGGGGTTTCCTCCGGCACCCATGGCTTTGAACGGACAGGAAACGTCTTGGCTGCTGTCCTGGGTATCGCCGTCTTCCGGCGCAAGGGGACTTCCCTCGAGACACGTGCATTCCGTCATGCAATGTTCCCACAGTACTTCTACTAGGGTCGTGGTGTTCGTATCGACGGCCGCCATCCGCTCTGTGCGCTCCTGCTACGGTAGACAAAAAGGTAAGAGAAGACGGTTCAGTTTACTTCGCACGATCTAACAGTGCATTTGCGCTTCGCCGATTAGCGATTTTACTTTTTAACCCGTCGCATTGTCACGGCGACACCAAAACGTCGGTACACGTAACGCTAGTCGTGAGCGCAAGTCTGTCCGAAATCATACGATTGCGTGCGTTCGAAAACCAAACACGAACAACGGCCAAAGCGAAGTAGTTTAGTGTGCATACGTACCGGCGATTTCAGCCCAACATTGCCAAAGTCTGCCAGCACTTGATAAATAGACACTGTGGCAAACTTTCAATGTCCCAAGGCTATATTCCCCAGCTGGGACCCTCGAAACTTAATAGGCGTCTTTAGCCGAAAATTCGCGTTAGGCCGCGTGTTTGAACGAATGCTTTTGTAGTTGTGTTAGGCGCTCTGCCAGTACCGTCAATCGCCTTTGGTACCTCAACGTTTTAAGTGTACTCATCTATGCGTTGTTGTTGTTGTGTTTTTTTGGGTTTTTTTTATCTTTATTTTCTCGCCCTATTTATTTCAGGTACGTCGAAGAGTTGCGCTACATACCTGGGCAGGACAGGGTACAGTGTCGAGCAGAAACGTCCGGGTGGCCTCGACTTGTAAGCGACTTGGCAGGCAGTCGAAGTAAAACCGACCAGCTATGTCGTGGAAGAGTTGTCGTGGCAGGCGTTGTTCCATTTCCCTGCGTTGGTCGTTTGCGTCCCTTAGGCTCGTCAGGGCCATGTTGCCTCCCCTAGGACGCTTCGTACCGGCCGAGCTGGACGATCCTTTGCGGCGCTTTCGCCTGGCGCTTTCGCCTGCTGTCGGTTCTGGGTCGTCATCCCTCGAGGGGCCCAAGCCCAAGACCGTTTCCGACCCTTGGGGCGGCGGAACCGGCCGGCCCTGCGTCTCCACACGTACAAGCGGCGTGTGGTCGACGAAACTTTGCTCCATGGCTTGAATGGCGTGTTCGAGCGAGCCCTCTGGGTCCCCTTTGCCCGAATCCCCACCATTCATGCGACGTATCACGAGCGAGTCCTGCTCGGTCAACTCTATCTCTTCTTCGTGTGCGATGGGCGGACACCAATCTTCTCTATCGCCGCCACTACCCCTGCCAAGTCGTTTGTCCCAGAATGGGACGAAGAGCCTGTCATTTAAAGCGAGCAGGTGGTCGGTGTTGCGAACGGGATCCAGACTCACGAAATTCAAGCCAAAGCGGAGGGTGCACTCCAATAGCCTAGTTGACATGCGCTCAAGCGTGTGTAGACAACGTAGGGCAGCTTTGCGGCAGTAGAGCAGGTCCGCCAGCGTCAGACCAGCCCCGCGTACACAGTCGGTGCTGCAAAATGCGGCGACGTCTGCCTTTGCGGAGGAGCGCTGAAGCAGATTGCTTATTTTTGCAGCGCAAGTTATGTTGCCTGGCAGAAACCCGCCGTGTGCCTCTCCCACGAGCTTCCGCGGCCAGCCGTGCGCGAACACCACGCTCGCATCTGAGAACGAGGGCGCGTCCAGTACCATAATGTTACCGAATACGTCGAGCTTCACTTTCCACAGGTTGGCATCCCAAAGCCGATTGCCCGTTTGGAGTCGTGCACCCAAACACTCGCCTTTAGTAACGAAACGAAACGAAAACTCGCAGTCA
>JAOWCC010000305.1:0-31484 GCA_030867875.1 Actinernus sp. WN-2022
CGCGGCAGGCATACAGAGAGACCTCGATATGGGTACATCCGCGGGCCTGGACGTCTGGGTGGTAAAAGGTGCGGCGCAAGTGCTGGTTCGGGCAGTCGGCATAGTCGGCCAAGTGCCCGCCAATGGGCTCGCGGACCTTGCCCGCCTCAAAGTTCGACACAACCTTGTTGTAGAGCTTCGTACGGACTGTGTAGCCGGCTTCGCTCGTGCGCACCCAGGTACAGACGTGCTTCCCCACGCTGTCGGTGTTGGCCAGGATCGTGGGGTTATCGTTGCGCATGGCGGCAGCTAGGTCGCCTTGCTCACGGAACCCTTCGAACGCACAGAGGTGCTTCACTATCGTCTCCCGGTCGAGGAGCCCAGAGAAGTCTCGCGTGTAGTCGATGGAGTAGAGACCGTAGCCATGGGCCAGAAGCTGGCATTCAAAGGCTGGCAGAGAGGTTTGGAGCTCGTCCATAGGAATCTCGGACACTGCCACCTTTGCCACAAAGAGGCCAGCCGGCTCGACCCCAATTCCTCTGCGCCCTGTTGTTGGTGTCAAACTCGATCCGGGCGACCGTCTCCCGGATAGCACTACCTTCGGTGTTCTTTCGGTTTGCGAGAGTGTGGACAATGTTGGTCTGTATGTGGCCGCGGCTGGTGCCGTCGGGGGCCTTCCCCATGCTCTCGCACACGGCGGTCGATATCCGCACGACAATGTTTTTTTTGCGCCGCTGTCCTCTCCTGTTGTACAGGAGGTGCCCACCACGGGCTACGTAGTCTTCGCAGCGCAGGTAGCCGAATACGTATACGTCGTCAATGAACGTTGGAAGCCCTTCGAGAGGGTGCAGGTGGATGCGGCCCAGGTTGCCAGGAAGATAGTCGACCCGGGCGATGTCTGGCACAAGATTACTTTTGTGCGTGTTCTCTAGGAGAAGGTGGGCGGCCACGGCTTTCTCGGCCTGCAGACCCATGCTTTGGAAAGTTGCTTGTACTGCCATCGTGGTAGCTCTAGCGTGCTGGGTGTAGCTTCGGTAGATCTGTATGTCTTGGGCTACTATTTGTCCAAATGGATGTTTTGGGCAACCCCAAAAAGGTATCGGGGCGAGCCTACCTCCTCTTCTTGCGTGCTTGTTCCCTTTTGGGGGGCTTCGGCGTTGGCTGCTTCGGCTCATGCTTGCTCCCGGGCTTGTTTTGCTTCGGCTCGTGCTTGCTCTACTTCGGTTTGGGCCTCTTGGAGGGCGGCTGCGGTATGTTGGTCTACCCTGTCCACCTCGGTAGTTTTCTAATTGTTGCGCGCTGTAGTTCCGCGAGGTTGTCGTATTTGGCCTCTAGCTCGGCAAGGTGGGCTGTATCTGCTTTGCGTTGTTGCTGGCTTTCCTCCAGGGTCGCCCGCAGATGTTTGTTTTCGACCCGGGATTTCCGCAGCTCTCCTGCTATATTGTCGCAGTCGGCCTTTTTGGTGCGGGTGTTGGCCGGCCCTGGCGGCAGCTCCTCTCGGGCTTCTTTGTTGGGCAGGGCCCCGCCGATTTCGTTGGCAGGCGCTCCGGTATCTGGGCTAGGCTGGCATGTTTTGCTGTGTCGCCACAAAGTTTGGTAGCTCGCATAGCCTTTCCCACAGTCGGGCATGTGTGTGTTGGCGGCCGGCACGGGGTTCATCTTTTCGCGTGGCGGTCTAGCTCAGCTTTTCTCTGGAACTGGTGCAAGCACGTCACACAGGTGTGTTGCGTTGGCATGTCGGCATTTGTCTATGGGTTGCGTTTGTCTATGGTGGTCTGCGTGCTTGTGTGCCCTGCTATGGGTTGCGTTTGTATATAGGTTGCGTTTGTCTATGGTGGTGCGTCCTGCTATGGGTTGTGTTTGTCTATGGGGGTCTGCGTGCTTGTGTGTCCCTGCTATGGGTTGCGTTCGTCTATGGGTTGCGTGTTGGTGCTCAAACACACAAGGCTTGTAACAGAGCGTGGTTTTGCCTACTGTCAACCACACACAGCGGTTGTTTGCACGCACAACCATCCTGCGATATGTTACTCAGGGCACATTTGTTCAAATAGCTGTCGAGAGCTGCCAAGTTTTCGGCATCTTGTTGGGCTCTGGTCCGTCCCGGGAGCTGGGTCCCACAGGGGCTGGGGCTGGGCCCTGGGGCGTCCCTGGATGACCAGACGGCTGTACGTACGGGTTGCGCCAGGGCTGCACCAGAGCTACACCAGGAGGGCTGCGCCAGGGCTGCACCATGGCTGTGCCAGGACTGCGCCAGGACTGCGCCAGGACTGCGCCAGGAGGGCTGCGCCAGAACTGCACCGGTAGCAGCTACGGGCTGTGCCAGAACCCCCCTCGTATATACTACTACCCCTAACATTCAGAGTATTGCTAATCTTGGCGTACATGTACTCTTTAATGTGGTAGCATTAAAATCTTATTTGCTGCTCTCTATACTACTCAAACAAGATTTGCCATTTTGGAATAAGGTGTATATCTGCCAACATAACATCTACTGTCAAGTTTTATGCAGATGACACCAAACAACTCTTTTTCACAAATTTCCCTTCATGTGTGGTATTCTAACTTGTAACTGCCTGTAAAATATTTCGTAGTACTAGCCTCTTGTTTCAATTTCTATTGACAACCCTAAAATTACATTAATTTTGTAAATAGACAAGTGATTAAGATGCACTTTGGAGGAATAATACATGAACATTGGCAGTGCTTATTAGGGCCATTTAGATAAGAGGAAGTTAGCTGCAACATATCTACACCACAGCTTATATTATAGCGGCCACAAAGTTCACAAAAATGTGCTATTTATATGAGGGCTGAATATTATTAAGCCATGGCTTAAGTTAGTTGCAAACATAAGTGGCTTAGGTAAGCTGCAGGTAAGTTCCTCTCATATAAATGGTTCTATTGTAATTAATATCTAATATAAACACTTTACAGCATCTATGGCTAATTGACTCACGGCTGCCACAAAGCGCCAGAAGTTTGGTGCAAAGTGCCACCCACGTTTTAGACATTTACATATACCAGTAGTTTGGCTTGCCCTTGACTCGAAACAGGACAACAAAGGTGAAGAATATTATAATGGTACACTGACAATGACATATAGATTATAGTACAGTGAGCCAAGAACACAAACATGACTTCAGGGTGAAGATAAACACAGTCAGCAGATTCAAAACTTTGTGAGAAAATGTTACAGAATATCACTGCCAAATAATAATATTATTCATTTTGACAAAAACTGAATAGTGGTTCCACAGAACTTTGAATCCACAGACAGAGTTACATTATTATTTCTGTCTCGTGAAAATGGGAGGTCACGATGCTTCTGCATTTAACGTAAAGGCATTCTTTTATATAGCACAAATTCTATATGAACATATTCAAATGCGCTTCACAAAGTTATTTTTGTGATACAGACTGCTATTGCGGCGCAATGTGCTGCCATGTAGTTTACAATCATTAGTGATTGTTAGTACCTCAGAATACCTGGCTATTGTGTTGGGAGACAATCCCCTGCTTTTTCTCGATATAACACAATAGGTTCTTTAATTTCACGTCCTCCTTGGAATGCATAGATTAGAAGAGGAAGGAGACAAGGCCAACGACTTATACGTCCCTGCCCAAGGACATGGCTGGGATTCAAACTACCAACCTCCTGCACTCTAGACCGTGCTCTACCAACTGAGCTAACCAGTGAGGCAGTACGTATTACTTAGGGATGGACCATTATATTTTTGAGGGGGGGTTGGGCAAATAACCCAAAAAAAAATTGATCACAGGATTTGAAAAAAAAAAAATATTGTGCACAACAAACTGATTTAAAAAAATATTGTGCCAGCAAACGGTGTGAAAAAGAAATCTGTGCAGAACTTTCAGTCATACAAAAAAAATTGATCCAGAAAAAATTGCCCGATCCCCCCCCCCGCCCACCCCCCCTAAAAATATAATGGTCCATCCCTTAGTACTGTACATATAGTGAATTGTACATACTTGACCCTGTTCTGTCAAGGAAAGTATCCTCATCACTGTCATAAAAGTCATTTTCCTCCCAGTTCTTCTCTTTGTGTTTCTTGCTTTCTAAAATACAATAACAAGAAAGACTGATCACAGGGGATCGAAAGTAAACAACAATTTAACTAGGACAAACACCTTTAAACCAGATTATGGTAATACACAATCATGAACATGAAAAAAAAAATAGATGTAATTTTGATAGCCTATTATCAGATATTACTTCAATTAGGTTAATAACTACACAACTGTACTTAACAACAAAACAATCACAACTTTATTGTACCTTTTTACACAGTATGTATTGTATTAACAATTAATTGAAATGACTAATTTAACCAATAGTTGCACCACTCACAGGTCCCTCTGCCGTTTTGAATATTTCATGTAACGTGGTTATGAAAATGATGCAAACGGGTGACTCGTCTGCAAAATAATATGAAACAAACAACGGAATTATCTTTAAAACAAATCAAGACATTGGTTGTACAAACATGCAATATTTCTATCTACAGTACATGTACTTTGACTGTCTTTATAGCATCACTCGAGTCACTGTTCCCCTTGTTTTCATGCAGTTTTATCACTTTACATGACAATGGCAGAAGGACCTGTGAGGGGAGGTATTAAGGTATTGGCTACCTGGAATAACCACAGGGCTAAACAAACCTGAGGCAGTCAGACAAGCATAAATATTGTATTATAATAGAGGTTGGTATAATGTATAGGTGCATCTGTATATAAAACTGTTACATAACTTCGTTTAAATTAATCTTTAGGGAATTGGATAATGTATGAGGAGAACAAGAGACAAAATGTTCTAGATTAATAATAATTATTATCAATAAGAGTCAAAGAAGTAATATACATGGTAATAGAAGTTTCTTCTCTGATATTAGACAGCTTTTGATAAGCAAGCATCATGGCAATGTTTAGGACAACAGCACAAAACACTAGCCTTAATTACAAAAACAATTAAATGCCTGCAGTCTGCTACAATTTGACCATTCTCGGTAAAAACACAATGTGAAACCCCAAAGTTTACGTTAACAAGATAATGCAAACAGAAGAAAGTAAATCACATGAACTTCAGCATGAATAAAACTCTATGCTTATCGTAATTTTTTCAAAGATATGAATTTGAAAAGTAATTGCCGAAAAAAAAAACTAACCCTTTATCAATACCATCACCGTCATTACCACCCATGATGAAAAAACACCAAAAAGGAATGAGAAATAAATGGAGAAGCATTGAAATATATATAAAATAATTCAGTCATGAGACACTTAGTTGATGGAGCTCACAAAAGCATGCCATGTTTCTTCACCAACTGCTGACTGTCACTAACAGTGCTTAAGACCTGTAGCACAATCACCATGTACATGTGTGTAACATAGGCTTTTTTCAAGAAAATCTGCCAACTAGCACCAAAGTAGAATTAATGATCACACATCAACTGGATAACTCATTTTAATATATTTTTCGGAGTTTGTGATATTTATTAGATATTTACAGCTTATTTATAGATTACCCATCATGCATTTCGGGCGTGGCACATTTTTCTCTTTTGATTTAAAGTGACTTTTAATGTATAATTCCAATGGAAAAAAGCGAAACAAAGTTAAATACACTACATTCAGATCTTACAGAGACGCAATAATGTCCTCATTTACAGCTAAAGGGACTTGATACACTTGATTTCGTTTCCTCTTTAATTCCCCGCACACTTGTCTAACAGTGCCAGCTAGTACGAAGGCAGTCTTTTTTAGGTCAAGCTTATAAGTCATGTCAATTATGTTTTCCCTGATAAAGAAGTTGCCCTTCAGAACAGTAGATCCCCTTGGGAAGCTACAGCCATAATCATCTGTGATGGCTTGATCAAGATCTACAAGGCCGTCACTGGTTACTTTGAGTAAATAATACTCGTAGTCAGGGTCATCTCCTGCTGCAATTGCAACCACGCTGTCCTTAGCGGCCATGTCTGCAATTCTTACAGCAGTGTCACCAAGGGACGCTTCGGTTTCTTCCACAGCTTGCCTTGTTGTAGCAACAGATGACTCCCGCTCAATCTTTATTTCCCTCCACTCGTCCATCCACTCTCTGTTGCAACAAGTTTCCTCTTCGCCAGAGATGCAGCCAATGCAGTAGCATGTGCGATCCCTGACGAAGATTCTTCCTTGCTCTGGTGTTGTCCTCACACAGTGCAGCTTCCGGATTCCCTTGAGCTCCTTGAAGGTTCTGTCTCGTCGTTTTCGGTTGACGGCCCCCTCGCCAGTCGTTGGGACATAAAAAAATACCCTGCGAGCCATTCCCACCGCTTCGTTCGTTCAACGGGATGTTGTCAATCAAACTGTCCATTTGATCCCGCTGCCATCGAGCCATAAACGAATGGTGAGGATATTCTTGTAGAAGACTACGAAAAAATAGGAACAGTTCTTTGGGCTTGGTTTGTTTTGTTATTAACGCAATCTTCTTTTTTTCTTGCCCGTTTGAAAGAAATTTTCCTGTTGCAACATAAGCATAGTGCTTCCAAATCACCTGTTCGTCTGTATCGTCTGAAAGCTCCTCTGGTAGAAAGGTAAACTTCTCGACGCCACACTGCCCACATTCGCGTTTCAAGCACTTCAACTTGTGATATTCCTGATCTGCAGTTGCCTTCTCGCACAAAGTTAAATCGGCCGCTTCTGTTAGGCGTGCGGGAATGACTACATCAGCAAAGCCGTGTTTTTTGCATAATGCCTTACGAAATTTCATGCAATCTTTGAAAACTATCTGGGCTTCCACGTGTTTTCTGCACAGACAAGACCTTCTGTCTTTCTCTCTTGCAGCTCGGATAAAAAACGGCTTCAAAGACTCAAATTTTCGCTGATGGATTTTTACATCAGGGTACTGAGCGGTAAAGTCCAAGTAGGCGTCTGTTTGTGTTTTTTTCGAGCACGTGTTTTGCGTGCTCTAGGTACTCTTTCTTTGCGACTCTCTTACGAATGATGTCCTTTTTGTCTCCAGTTGGACGGCTGGCGTCATATGTCCAATAGTTGAAAACAAGCTCCTTTACTTCTTGGCTGATTGCATCTCTTCTTGTTTTCCTCTCCAGATACAGCCAGCTTTTTCTTTCCCCTGATAGAATTTTCCGTCTTTCCTTGACTGCTTTGCTAATACTTCTCCGACCAACGTTTACTAATTTGGAAAGCGATTTTTTTGCTTTGCACTTCCTTACATTTTCACCGAAAGCTAAAGTTTTCAAAGCCGAATAAGCAGCCCTGGTTTCTTTCGAACCACTTTTCTTTACGTGCTTTGCACCTTCGGAGATATCTGCAGCGAGAGCTCTGAGTGCTGACGTTTCTTCAATTTCCTCAGGAGATTTCACTAGCCCCTTTTTTGTTAGAATTTTTCTTGTGCGCGGGCTGGAGGAGATCGACTCTAAAAGTTTTAGGAAGGGCCTTGACAGATTTCTTTAATGCGCGAGACTTCGCCATTCTACTTTTAAACGCAGGTGTGGCAGCGGACGTACTTCCTTCGGAATGTTCGGAATTTTCCGCTTCAGGCTCCTGTCGCAATAATTCTTCTCTTCTTTTCTCTCTCAGACGTTTAACTCTTTCTCTTGTTTGCTGGCGTTTCTTTTCCCTCTTCTCTTCAGCGTTAGTGTCTTGTTCACGCCTTTATAGCTGTTTTCGTGCATCGACATTTAGATCTTTCTGTCGCGATCTCCGTGTCACGCATTTCGGTCCCGTCTTTGGTTTTCTGCGCTCTTGAACTTGGGCGATTTTATTAACACGATTCTGTTCGTAATATCTCTTGTCTGCTGACTTCTTTTTTGCTATCTTCTGTTCCCTCCATTTCCTCATCTTTTCAGCATTAGAATTCGGGGAGACTTCCTTTTTGTTCTTCATTTAAAGGTCTTTGAAATATTGTTCTGCTCTACTCACGCGTGCACGCTTCTGTCTAGTTGTGTAATCAAGTAACGCAACGCCACGCCGCATGGCATTTGATGCCGTGATTTTCTCATTATACCCCTGGAAATGCATTAAAACACCCCGCAGATAACCAGGGAAGGTTACACAGTCTTCCGGGACACGTTCATAAACGAACAGAAAGCAAACTTTTGCGAAATGTAGCTTCGTTTGGGTTTGATTTTGATTCATTTTGCGCGTGTAATTTGATCACTGCGCTTCTATAAACACAATACAAGACAGCGAGAATGTTTCCGAAACAGCTTTTTCATGATTTCTTCGCTTTCGTTGCACAGAACTCTTCGAATTTTAGGTGGACTTTGATGGTCAGTTAATGAACCTTCGTGATACAGTGTTTCGCCGGTCAGTATGTAACAACGACCGAGATACAGACTGAAATGTAGGTATGTAATTATCAATTTTGAGCAAAATAATTGCGCATTAAACAGGTTTCCGAAACATAAAAGTGGTTGTAACTATTTTGATTTTAAACTTTCTGGAATTATTATTCTACATTTCCGTAAAGATGATAATGAACTCTCCTAAGACCCGCTGTCTCGCTTCTGGATCTTTGCTTGCGCTTACAAGCTGCATTGGTTTGTCAAGCGAATATATGAACAGAGTACAGCGTTACATAAGTTCTTGGCATCAAGCGGGCCGTAATATTTTGTACTGGTTTCCTCAAAACCTAACAAAACAAGCTGAAATTTTGTGTATAACACAGTCATATGATTATCTTCGAAATACTATAAGTATATTTTGAAAATGAAATAGTTTAGAAGTAAATATTGAAGTTTTTTAGTCAACATATGCAAATGAGGTGTTACGCGTTACACGCGTATTTACGCAAAATTTCCCCTATTTTTCGGGATTATCTCAAACTTACAATAAATAAATACGGATTTTTACAATTGATAACTAAAGAGTTATCATTTCTACGTTATACTACAAAGTTTTATTCTATTCGGTTAAATATTTTAGCGCATACAATTAATTTTACTTGAGCGACCTCAATTGTACATGGTGATTGTGCTACGGGTCTTAAATATAAACTCTGCAGAACAATATTTAACTACTACTGCATTTTGCATGGGCATGTATATGTACCATGTGCAGACTCTCGAAGCAGTCCATTTGAGTCCAGTATCCTGCAGGCATCGGTAGCACAAGCTAGTACTGCCTCCTTTTTCTTCCCAGTAATCATTGCCTCAGCATACAAGGAATCACCACTTGCCATCTCAATAGGCAGCCTATTGGAAACAGTACCACAATGAACACTGCACTCGACATGTTAAATATGGTCTGATGAGGTGGTCTAAGAAGGTGGTAATGATGTGGTAAAAATTACCAGCTCCTTAACCCTTGTTACTTGTTTTAGGGCCAGTATTATAAACAAGAAGTTCTGGTATAAAAGAGTAAGCTCCTCCTCAGCCTCTTCTGTTAAAATGTGAAATTTTGAGGGTATAAAATCAAAGAAGCCATCAAAAAGTGAACAGAGTGATGGTGGTTGTTTATTAAAGACTTTATACAGTATTTTTGGACTGTTTATGAATTCTGTAGCTCTAACTTATTCTGATGTAAATGAACATTTATGTGTTTCATTTGAATTTTTGCCTCGATAAGCAATCATTAGGGGAGCACTCAAGTGGAGCATCACAGAGATGTTCACTCGACAAAGGCTGAGTGACAACTGAAGGTGTCATTGAATTGCCTGGCCACTGTCTTTTATACCGGAACTTCCTGTTTAATGGTTGCTGCATTCTTCATTTCACTTTAAATTTACAGCCTTATTTCAGTGACTTAATTACTACCTTGCTCAAAAACTACTGAGCACATTTAGATTAAGGACTTAAATTTAGCTGCTGTACATACATGTACAATGTAGTTAGATCAGATTTCACATGACAGGGCAAGTTATGGCAATGACTTATGGCATGGTTACTGTATGACATGCATTGACATGGTTTCCCACTGTTTTGTATTTTTGATACAATCAAATTACAGACTGAGTTACATTACAGTAAGTTGTCATATTTTTGTCCCACTCATATGAAATCTGCTCTAATCCAACAGATGCTGTCTCGCATCTCATAATTATATCAGGGGACTATAATTCCACATTATTTTGCATTTCACAGAGGGGAAAATCAGATGATTAAAAACACCCTAGCTAGTTCTTAAATCTAAGGGCTGTGTGCAACAAGGGCATAAGTGACTCCTAATCATGTTCAAATTCTCCCTTATAACACACAGAATTTGAAAGAGAATTTAGAATGCGTCTAATAGGTGCATATTGTCCTGTACGGTCAGCTCCTTTGTTCTTGCAAACTGTTCAATCTGCTCTATTTGTTCCTGGGCCTGATCTGCCTGCATGGGCTTCTGTCTCTCCACCTACCGCCTCATTGTCATCAGCATCATGGGCATTTCTCGAGTTGCTGCCCCCATCCCTTCCGAGCTGGTTGATTGGATTGTCTCTGGTCAGTTTGTTTACCTGATTGAATTTCTACCAGCCAACCTGTCATCCCTCCTGACTCTTCACATTCAGCTACTCTTCAGGTGTCCTCCTCCTCCTCAGCCCCTTGCTTGGAACTTGCCCCCAACAAGCCTAGGCTGAAAGCTCTCCTTAATTTCCACAACTGGGTTGAGTCATTTTACGTGTATGCTGCAGGCATCCTAGCTTCTCAGCCACATCGTTCCACAAACCTGCTGGCTTATCTTCTCCTCATCTGCCGTGCAGCACATGAATTTCAGGCCCCTCATTGGTTTGCCTATGACCAATGTTTTAGGTCTCTAGCTGCAAATAAACCTTCCCTCCCTTAGTTAGGGGGATCCTCATCCCAGCCTATTGAGTTTAAGCTTTACAAGTGGGAACCATGTCTCAAAGTCTTGCCAAAGTTGATAGCTTTGGATGAATCATCTGAACTCTGCCCCTGGACTTCACCAGTCTTGGCTGCTCATCCTTCTTCCTCCAAGGATGAAGCCTCTGACTCCCCTTTGGTTCCAGATATTTGCTGCACTTGGAGCAGCATGTATTTCATTGCAAAGCTTGCTGTTTGTCAATACCGTCATGTCTGTAGAAGTCCAGCTGTGGTGCTAACCACAGAGCTTGTGTCTGACCCTTACAACATGCTCCACCTCCATCCTCTTCCTCTGGATTGTGGTTCTAGCCATTCCATGCAGCCCTTTCACAAGGAGAGGAGGAAGTAACACCCTTGCTTCCTCCTCAGTTCTTCACTTCTCTGCTGGACCAGCTCTTCCTTCTGTCACTTTGGTTTCTCCTCTCCGCCATCATTGCAGGGCTGCTCTGCTGGCTCACCATCTTGACCAGACCTTAGCTGCTTTCATCTCCTCTGGGATGTCTGCTGGTTTTCACTGGGACTTCCTTGAGTTCTGCCTCACATAATTTGCAATGTGCACTCACTCAGCTTCAGTGGCGTGATCAACAACTACCTCTCTAAAGAGTGCTCACTGGGTTGGGTGACTGGCCAATTTCCTTCCTCTCCTATCACACACCTTCACATCAGCTGTTTCACAGTGATTCTCAATAAGGGCCAGCCGAGAAAGTGGAGGCTTATTCTCCTTCCCCAGTGGTGGAGGTGTTAATGCCAACATTTCTATAATGGACTTCCCAGTCCATTATACCACTGTTGACGAGGCAATTGCTCTTATCCTCTCCATGGATCCTTTAAATGGCAAAATTGGACATTGAGCGTACTTCCTCATCCCAATCCATCCAGATGATCGCTACCTCCTTGAGATGTCCTGAAGAAACAACACCTACATGTACATGTATATAGACCTTGCTCTACCCTTCAGGATGGCAAATGCCCGGCAGTGGATAGTACAACATCACTATGGCATGGTATCAGTGATACACTACCTGTAGGGATGATGTTTTTACTATTCATTTGGTACTTCACAATCATTGGTTTGCCAGCATAATATGAAATGCCTTCTCCAAGGCTTGCAGGGAATTGGGCATACCCATTCCTTTCCATTGGTTCTTCTCCTCAGCTTTGCTTCTTGGGAATCTTCCTTGACTCCAATCTCCTCGAGACCAGACTGCCTGTGTCTTGGGTGCAGTGATGGCTCTGGTTCTCCAGGGAGTAGGTGTTTATTTCCAGGGCCATTGGCCATCTTGGTCCCTCTCACTGTCCATCACATTGTGGTGGCAGCCCACATATGGGGCTCTCGATGGACATCTAAACGAAGCCTCTTCTAGCTTGACAATGAAGCAGTGGTGTCTAGTCTCCATTCTGGTACCTCTGCACTGCTAATTCTGCAGCATGGCTAACTGCTGCAAAGCCGGGATGTTTTTCTCATGTTGCTCGGTGGCTTGGGACGTTCTCTGTGACCTATCAGTGGTTTGCTTGGGCTGGGTGGCCTCTAGATTGCCTTGGTCTCATATACATATACATACATATTCTTGGTCTCATATACATATTTATATAAGCTCTCATTGAGACTATGTTGAATGTGCGATAAAACGAGATGAAGCCCACGGGCCCCAAAAGTAAGAACCACAAATTATACAATTAACAATGTTTCTTTCCTCAGTATTTTTACCGGGTTTGAATGAGTCTAGATATTTCAGCCATCTCCAGCAAAATTCTCCTTTTGTCTTCGAATTTTCTTTTCTTTGATTGCTAAACAATGTTTCTTAAATTCAGCAGTCATGAGTGACAACAGCACCGGAAATTATTCAGAAGCTGTAACAACCTTTCCAACATCACATAATTCAGGGTTTACTTCTTCTAAGTTTTCTAGTAGGCATTCATGGCCAACTTCTCTGACATCAAAATCTGAACAAAAATCCAGAAGTTTAGCAAGTTCGGCCAGGAGCAATTTCCGTTGTACCTTCTTTGCTGCCTTCGACTTCGCACGAGGGTTTGACTTTGATTTTGAAGTTGATGGCTTCGGTTGTTGTTTAACCAGGTGTTTAAGCTTACCTCTTCCCCTTGGCTTGGTATATATACAGTAAACTTTGAGTTTGAGGTTGATTTTCTTTTTCGTACAGTTTCATATTCATTGAGTTCAGATTCAGAAGAATCCAAATTCGGTGTTGTACACAAGATATCAGTTTCGCCTTTGCTTTCCTCCTCTAGCTGAATCACGTCCAACCGCATCTTCAGTATTTAATATTTTTTTTCATCCACGAAGGTTAAGACAAGCACAGAGGATTCTTTGCTTAGTTTCCTCAGTTTCCTCAGCACTTTCACAATCCGTACTCCTCGCTCTGTCTGCCGTGTTTTCTTATGAATACAAAATTAGTTCAAAATGAGTTCTCTTGTACAACAAAGGCTTTTGGATTTTAGACCAATCAGAATTGCTGAAGCAATTAGGCGCAATACGATTGGCTATTGATTTGGTGGGAACTGTGCATTCCATTGGAGATCGACACTTCTGGTAGTTGTTATTGCATGTGGACCATGTTTGTTTCACAGTTGCACTTCGCTACAATTGGACTCCTTCCTTCCCTTTGTCCACTCGTGGGTGTGACCCAGTGTTCAAGCGCTCAAGCACTGCCCCTGCACACAGCCCTGGGCACTGAACCTCCAACTTAGATTTATTGATATCTTGTTCTTTGGACTGCTTCTTAGTCAGCTGGTTTATATATAATATTAATTGATGCAAAAAATATATACATGTAATGAAGTTTTCATTAATTTAGAATTCAGAGTTTCATGTATTAAATACTGTGGAATACCCCATTAGTACTACTAGACTATCATTAGTCTTTTAAGTAATGGTCCATTCAAGAGGTAGGCATTAATTCTAATGCATAAAATGTAAAAAGGTGCTAATTGTGGTATTGTTTCAATCATCCACCTCGACTCATTGGCTTAAACATCAAAATATATCACGACTTGAAGAAGAATATCATTTTCTCAGATTTTTTAAACAGATTTGAATTGCATCTAGTGAAAACTCTCAATTTTTAACTTTAAATATGATGAAAATTCAACATGGGGAACATTTAAAATTGAAAGCTTTCTTGGTTATTGTTTTGGACTCTTCTGATTGGACAAAATGTTTTCACATAAAAGGAAAGTAGTTTTAAAACACACTTTCAGTGGATTTGATTTCAGAAATTTATCATTTAAGGGTTGATGAGTTGTCAGAATGAAAAACAGAAAATTCTAATGTGGGGAAAGCAAATTGGATCTGAACCATAGAATTGCATCTAGTTTTGACACAGATTGTTTGTTAAGTTAACCCAGGCGGTATTTGTAAAGAGCATACTTAAAATACATACTTGACTCGACAGTGGAATACTTTTGCATGTTCTGGTCCAGTCTCCTCCACCTCATATTCCAGTTCAAGACCTATTGCATTAAATTTTATAAAAAATCAACAATGTTTGAGATTAATGTATCATTTAACCAAAAACATGATACCCTAAGTTTTACAATATTTTTTATGTGCACAAAACTTGTACAGAGCACATGTATTACATAAAAAGTGTACAATTTAAATTAAAGTACATGCAAGCAGCAATGTAGCTACATGATTGTATAACTTTTAGTGTTCTATCACGAATCCTGTAATCTGATTGGCTAACCTACTCACTATCTAGATAGTGAGTACAGAAAAAGCTGGTTTTCAAAAGCAAAACAATGGCTGCCAAGTCGTCAAAATGTCCAAAAAATATTCTTGTTTCAGTTTATAATTGAACTACTAGTTAGTTTCTACTAAAACAATAATATTAGACTACTCGCTCTCAGTTTCTATGGCTGATAGTTGACTCAGAGCTACACTCCTCATCAACTATCAGCTAATAAAAACTTCAAGCTCATAGCCTAATTGTTAATTAGAAACAATAGAAACAATGCTTACATAAAACATACCTGCATACATGTAATAATTGATAAGTAGTAGAAGATGTTTAATATACTCATCATCAGATTCAACAGGGCTTTCAAAATCCTAATGAGAATTTCAAATGCCTTGGGCTGCACCCTCAGCATTTGAAATTTCACACAGATTTTTAAACACCTTCGAATATGAAACACTAATTTGTATAAAAAAGCCAGGAAAATGGCCTATTGCATGGTACTATCTATTTATATCTCTATTTAAGGGCTCCTTGGCCTATATAAATCTAACGTTGCTAAGGAAAGTTTGCAGCCTCAAGGTGACTCCTAGGGTAAAGTAGTACAGTCTGATGACGTCATCAAAATAATGACATCACCAATATCAAAAAAAATCTAAATTCTCCATGGATTTTTGTGCTACTAATAATTTATGAATATTTTCAGAACCTACGAATTAAGGTGCATAAAACCGAGCATGTGTTCACCATTACAACAAAAAAATAACATTTTGCAACACTTTTAGTCCAATTTTAAGCTTTTTTTGCAAATGAAAAGTGATAACTTTGGCATTTATTGTTGGTTTCCAAAATCAATGCTCGTTTTTGTAGAGAACGTGGTCAACGAAATTTTAACGGGTAAAAGTTTGGTGTTTAGTGAAAGCATGCAAAATGTTTAGGATTTTTTAAACCGGAAGTGAAGAAATTAGAGCAATTAGCAATGGTGTGCATAGCAATGGCATATGTCAATGGGCCCTTAATTAAGGAGCTGTCTTTATCTGATACTTGGATTTAATTTTTCAATTTTTACCTTCCCTTTCAAAGTATCCTCTAAGAGTTTTCTTCGGGTCCTTAAACTGATGCTCCTCTGCATCTTTCTCTTGGTCTCCAAAACCAGATGGGTACACTGGATCGTCTTCAACAGCATCCTCACCTTGGTTGAGAAAATGTGAACCTTAATCTCAATAGACTTCATTCAAATTCAGTGAACAGTCCAATTTGTAGTTCTTGAAGCTGGAGTTGACCCTACACTGATACAAACCCTCTTTCTATGAATATGGATCATTAGCTTTAAATTATCATGCTAACTACATGCAGATATATGGTAAGCCTCTAAGCCATCTCAACTCCAGCCTTGATGTCACCAAAGGATTGATTACCTTTCAAAATAGTGGTCAAGAACTACAAATTGGACTATTCAATACATTATTTGAAGGGCTACATGTATGTGCCACAAAGGCCTAAGTGACTCCTGATCACGTTCTAAATTCTCCCTTAGAAAACAAAGAACTTGAAGGAGAATTTAGAATATGACCACGAGTCATTTAATGCCCTTGTGGCACACAGCCCTTCATTATTAATTCACTTTGCATAAAACTAGCAAGGGGAAAAAATCAAATATTACGCAAAAACCCTAAATAATGTACATGAAAGGGAATCAATGCATTTTGTATTAACCCTTTGATTATTGGATGATGGGATGATGTGTTTGGGCTCCTGAGTGCTAAATCAATTCAAGTTTGGCTAGTCCGGGTAGTCAAATACTGCTGACCTCTTAGGCCAAGGGCTCAAGCTTTCTCCACAATGCCATTCAGGAGAATTCTGTTCACTCATCAATGGTAGGTATTGCTTCTCCTGTAGGGTTTTGAATGAAATCTGCTCTAATTTTGGACAAATAATCCACTGTAAGAGAGCCAGTGGACATCATTAAGTCTGGAGATGGCCCTGAAAACTACTTGGCTTTCTTTTAGCAACCTTCGTGATGGGATTTCACTGGGTTTTTCTGTTGTTTCTGCTTTGAGACTTGAGACAATTATTCATTGAAATTTCTGAATATCTGGAGTTGGTGATCTTTTTACCAGGCTGCTTAAAAATCTATTAGGATGTGTTTTGTCACTTTAAGGCCTTGGCTTGTGTCAAAATCACCACTCTTGGTCATAGGGGCAAAAGACTACAGGAGTCCCAGAGGGCAAAACTGTTGGCGAATGTGTCCATTACCCAGCATGCAATTGGAGATGGGTACAGGAAAATGTAGTGGAGAGAAATGCAGCATTAAGAATAGTGTGGGTTCAGTCGTTTGTGTTTTGTGCAAAAAAAAATGGTGGTTGGAGAGATTAAAGAAGGTACTGTAGCACCTGAGTGCTGATTCTGTGTTTGCTTTTGATTTCAAGTGTGTAAGGGAAGAGATTCGTGAGCCGATTTTCAGAGAATTGAAATTGCATGGTGAAAATCAAAGAAACAAAAAGATCTCCAAAACAAATGAGTTTTTCTCCAAAGTGGTGTGTCAACTGCTCTAGCTTTTAAGTAATTCATCCCTTGAAATAACATCACAACACCGTAGTTCCAGCATGTCTAGCTAGATTTGATGCAATGTTATTTCCAGTTACATGCTTCCTATTAGCTGGTTTTGGCTAGTTTAGTTGTCAAAGGGTTAAAGGGTTCCATGCAAGAACAGCATACTGTAAGTACTACTGATCACATTCAAAATTCTCCTTGATATTTTAGAAGGAGAATTTAGAACTTGATCACAAGTCACTTATGCTGTTCTTTCATGGACCCCTACAATTTTTGATGATCAAATCAGAACATAAAATGTATTTTTTGCATGATCACACAGAAAACAGAAAGGCATGTACAAAGGACTGTTTAAATGACAGCAAAATTTGAGATGCTATACCCATTCCCCAGTCAATCCCTTCACTGTAGTCCTCTATTTTCTTTGTCTTCTTCTGTTTCCATTGCTCCAGCTCTTCTTCTGTCATAACCTGGCCAACCTCAGGTTTAGTTTCCTCTTGTATTGCAAGGAGCTCAACTTCTTCAGGTTCTTCTGGGCCCTGTGAAGAGTCAAGGACTCCATTAGATTGCTTAAACTTGTCCTAAATTAACAATGAGACAACAAGCTCATTATTTTTATTGCCTGATGTATGTAGTTGATGTGCGGTGAAATCTGACAAGCAGACATGTACTAACTTTGTTATAATATAACATACTCAGTGTTCATTCCAGAAACAAAGCAAGGTGGGACATTACTCTCATTGCTTCTCAAATTTTGTGAGACTTGTATCTCAAAAAGTGATGATTTACATGTAGTGTCATACAGAATCTGAATCATTCTATGAGTTAAAAAAGTGTTGCATTCTGTTGAACATTTCTTATTATAGATTTGCATTCCTTTGATATGCATATATATGCAGATATATGACAGACTGATAAATTGCAGAGCTATGGTTCACAAGAAAAGATTAAACTGTAATCAAGTAAGAACTTGAGACAAATGCAAACTGAGAACCCATATTCAAACTGTTTTTTTTTAGGGGGGGGGGGAGTGTCGAGTTATGAAACACAGGGAAATTTGAAACAATAACAATGGTACAGTCATTACAATCACATCAGGAGTATCACTGAGTATAATTAGCATAATATCAATTAAAAACAAATTAGCATCATGTATCAGATGTTTCTAAGGATATTTTGGATGCATTCTGTCTGACAACGGATAACATTCAAGCAAAGCGCCCGAAAGACATTGACAATATTACATACCTGAAGAATATATAACCTTGTGCTGCCCCCAAACTTGATAACATACCCAACACGTATTCTGTAGTAGCGCTTGCGTTCTATGGCCACTTTATTGATCTTGGTCCCATGGGTACTACCAAGGTCGTACAGATAAAGGCTAGAGTAGAGAATACCCGTCCACAATGAACTTGTATATTTTCACTGCTACCGCAGTCCCGCAGTCCGTCAGTCAAAGTTGACCATAAGGCTTTGCGATCACTACGGGACTGCGGACTGCGGTAGCACTTAAATATATAACTTTGTCGTTCTCAAAAGATTGTAGGATTCAAAGTTAATTCAAATATACAATTCGTTCTCAAATGTTATAGGATTCATAGTTAACCATAAGGCTTTGAGATCACTGCGGGACTGCGGTACATTTAATTTTATTAAACTCCAAAAAATGGACGGGTATTCTCTACTCGCTCCATTCTCTGCCTCAGTTCTTCATCGTCCAGTATATCATAGCTTGAATAGCTCTCCACACCGTGCATCCGTAAAATCTGAACCACAGCATTGCTAAATCCGCACATGGGCTGTGAAGGAACCCCTTTCATGAATACCACAACTTTGTCCTTTTTGACTATTTCGGCTAGCTTTTCATCCGTCCATTTTACTGCTTCATCACTGTACTGCCTCAGTCGAAACCATAAAGCTGAACTAGAAGGCTGGTGAAGAAGTCGTGGGCTTAAAATTCTCCTGAAAACCAAACTCATGATCATGACTGTCCAAGATGGCTGACCTTACGGCTTACCAACCTCGTCCCCAGGGTCTTCTCGGTCAGATCCAAGATGGCGGCCATCTTGGATCTGACCGAGAAGACCCTGGCGACGAGGTTGACGGCCTACGTAACTCCCGACCCCAGCTCTCCGTACAGTTGCGTGTGGGGGGAAGAGACGGGTAATTATGTCACAAGTATTGCGTAAAAGTGGCGTGATTCATTTCAAATATTTAAATTCGCAGTCCTCGATCATCCGAAAGCCATGGATCGTAAATGGAAAACTAATCTCAAAAAGAAACCATAAAATTACTGTAGTTATTTCACGTAACAAGATATTGGGAGATATTAAAATTGTTAAGTTTTTTGATTGACAGCTGTAGTCGACCTTGCTATTTGGTGATTTCTGACCAAGCCTCTTTCTCTCTCTGATTTCAAGCGGACAACATGGGCGCTTATGTGTCTCGAACGGATTTTGAATGGTCTTACACAGAGGAACCACATGCTAGCAGGAGAAAAGAAATACTAGGTAAGTAGAGAGAATGCCGTAAATATATACCCAAATAAAACGGCTTCTGTCCAAAGTTCACATCTGAAATCGTTGAATACGTAGCTTTCAAATTTGTCACTTTCACATGATTACTGCGGAGTGCGGTAATGTTAACCCCAGGATTTCTTATTTTTGCTTTGTGATTTTGTACATTTACTTCTCGTTCCTTTATAAGTATCTTCTATACGGCATTGCCGATATTTGTCCGGAGCTTTTTCATAATACCGTAGCCATACTGTAACTGAGCGCCAACTCAAGTGGAGATACTGTTTTTATCTTTGATTAGTAGAATGCACCTATCAATGTTAACCCCCAGGGTGGGGGGAAGCCGGGTAGATGTGGGGCATTTGACTTTTTGGGAGAATTTTTGGTCAAAATCCCCACCCTGGGGACTAAATTATGGGTCAAAACGGATGAAATCCCCCACCCTTGTATGAAATTGATTTACACAAATTCAAGAAGTATTTGGAATGATCTATAGTAAGTAGGAATGAAGCGTTGAAGTATTAAATTAATTTATATTTTTAATGTGAACTGGATGGTAAACCTACCTTTTAGACGAATCCAAAATGGCCGACAATATTTAGTACCAGTCCCTCTCTTCCCAAAGTCAAATGTCCCCACCCTGGGATCCAGGCTCCTGTTCAAATTCCCCAGGGTGGGGACACCAAGAACGGTCAAATGCCCCACATCTGCCCGGCCTCCCCCCCCCCCCCCCCCCCTGGGGGTTGACATTGATAGGTGCATAACTAATAGGTAATCAAATGACGCCTTCTGAAATTTGGGATAAATTTCACGCGTTTGTTAAAATCAAAGTAATTTCCCGAGCCGCTTCGGCGAGGGATTTTGACAAACACAAGTGAAATTTATCCCTAATTTATCGAGTCACTATTTGATTACCATTAAAGTAACTTCACAGTGAGTTGTTGTGATCCGGAAGTCGACTTGTCGTCAATTTTACAGTAATAAATTCTTTCTTTCTTTCTCTTAGTTTAAGCCAGCTTTTTGAATTTTCTAGTTATGTCGAGCGATAATATTAGTATTCGATGGCCTGCAAAAACCAGCAAACACGCATGGTTTATGACAGACTTTCTTGAATTTGGTGTTGTCCCTGTCAAAGGCTGGTTCTTAGAATAAATTGCAATACATTTCCTAGAATCATTGTGTTTGGACCTTAATTATTCCATGGTCTGTTTTAGAGGGATTTGGGGCTTTTTACAGTGAATTGACAGAGCTTGGAAGGAGATTTGGTTGAGATCGGCAGTTGCTAAAAATATGCTTGAATTTGTCTATGGCCGGATACTGGAACAGCTGACCGGATACTAGGCACAGGTACTGTGAATCTCAGGAGTTTTGCAAAAATGGCAATAATTGTCGAGATATTTAAGGTAAAGCAGTCAACCCTTTTTCATTATGTTGGTATATAAATGGGCTGTCTCTGGATGAAAGTTCACAATTTGTCCTACCACGAAAGCAAAGATACGACGGTTATAATCTGAACTGGCTGGATTATAACTGGGCAACATATTGTACACAGTCAGCGGAGAAAGACATGGTCGTGATCTGCATGAACTTCAAGGTCAATTTTCTCTATTAAAATGAAGGGGCTCCTTGGGGCCCCTTGACTTTTTCTGTATGTTTATCATCAAAAGTACCTCGCTGTGTAAATATAATAGTAAATTCTCATCTCTGAATGTAGTAAATAGACTTTTTGAAGAGCACTCGATTCAATGCACACAACACAAACGGTAAAGACAAAGGCATGATTACACAAAGATTTAGGTACTTAAAATTTCTTATCTGCTCTTGAAACGTAATCCCAGCATTGTTTACATGATTTCCTTGTCAGTTTCAGTAAGGATATGAATAATATTTTCAGAATATTCCGATATGGTACAAAAGAAGGCACATACAATGTCCTCTGAACAGAAAACGCTTCACAACTTTAGAAGCACTCTGATTGGTGAACTTGAGTCACGTGAGTCATGTCCGACACCGCCTGTATCCAATTGTTAAATCGCTATCCAATGTGTAACTGCTAAATGGTTTCCAGTTGCCATGGTAAAACGTATGACCTTGTTTAGTTCTCGCTCGCGCACACAACAACAATGGCAGAAAACATTGAGCCAGAGCCGATTAAGAGGAACAGAAAACGTCAGTTTACCGATACTGAGTGCAAAACTTGGATGGTTGCAGATAAAGGATGGTTCCTTTGGGTTTCCGGAGAAATATCATCCGCCACAAGGCCAACAATGTATGTAATTCCAGCTCTACCAAAACGGTATCTGGCTCTAAGTTCACCTTCTGTGTATGCTGCTATTAAATGAGTAATGGCTCTATTTCTCTACGGTAAACTTTTGCTCTTCTAGGTGGATTGCAATCTTCTAAGTTGTTATTTTAAAAATGAAGTCCACAAGCAGCCATGTTTGTTTTCTACATTTTTATTCGGTGGATTAAAAGTTATACAACCTACCTAAGCATGGATAACTTTATCCGCTGGATAGCGCTATCCGTGCTTTGTGCAACCAAACTTACATGTATCCAGTGGAAAAGGAGTTATCCGGTGGATAGCGAGTTATCCACCCTTTGAACAACCGGGGCCTGGCAAATTGCGATCCAGAAAACCATTATTGCGGCGTTTGAAATTTCACATGTATGTGAAATTACAAATTACGTGTGAAATTTCAAGTTGAAATTAATTTGTCCTCTATGGTATTATAATACAAATTATGGAATCATCCTAATAACGTGTGATTTGATTGGATGCTCAGCGTACTTGATTTTCTTATAAATGCACGCTGAAGAAAATCAAGCACGCTGAGCATACAATCAAAATAAAACGTATCCGTGATTGTTTTTCACGAGTTAAAATAGCTAACGGAGAAAACATGTCCGACTTTGAGTTGTTAAGGTGTGTTGAAGAAGAGGAAAATGAAAGTCCCTTCCCAAAACTAAAAGAAAATGATTGCCGAGAGAATTTAGCAAATTGGCTTCGTACTCTAAAGCGACCACAAAATGGGATGATAAAACGTTTGAAGTTGAGAAAAGCAACGGCCACATTCTAATACAGTGTTACTCATTGAGAGTATGATATAAAAAAAAAATGATTGAATTTATGAAAAATGTGTTTTTTTCTAACAGCCTGGTGTATTAAACGAGTGGAAAGTGACAACACAACAACAAGTGACTCACCAATAACTCAACAATAGCTTTTAATACGCCTGTTTTATGCTGAAACCTGAACAGTGAATGGTGAAGAATACAATGGGGTTTCTCTGGTTTCATGTAGAAATTTGTTTGAAAGGTTCCTGAACTAGTACTGATGTTCCTGAATGAAAAACGGGCAATAAAACTTGCAGAGAAGCCAGCACTGGCAGAATTTCAGAAGAGTAGATTATCATTCATGTGTATAGCGGCCATGCCAATGAAGAGAGCCTCAAAAACTACACAACACAGCCATCAAAGCAGCAGTTACAACACTGTTCCTTGGGGTAAAGAAAATATCCTTCAGACCACAGAATCAGTAATCAGTGTCAACTATGCAGTTGTTGTAGAAAATAGTCGGCAATCCTCAACTCTACTGCCGCTAATTTGCTAACGCTTTCTCTGTGAATACTTTTCCATCAGGCATTTTCAATGCCTTGCACTATCACAATGTGCAGATTAACCTCTTCTGTGCAGACCAGAAATTGTAAAAAGAAAGCACTTTGTTTCCTGCAACAGTTTTGACCAGATGACAATATTACAATCCATTTCATTTGCCGGCTCTTGCAATTTTATCAATTGACATATTCTATTCTTAGCAGGTTACTTCATCCAATTATTAAGAAACCAGCTTTCAGATCGTCAATGTCGAGCTGTCACAGTTCAACCAATCAGCGACGAAAAATGTTGTAAACATCAAGTACTTTAAAATGGGGTTTTCGCTGTCGTCAGTTTGCTTTTATATTTTTACATGGGTTCTTAGGATGATAGCTTAATTTCCTTCATCTGCATTGAAGTTTATATTACATATATAAAACAAATAAAAGATGGTTCTCCTTGTTATAAAACAAAATAATGCACTTTCGAGGTCTTGAAAGGCTGCTAAATGCACTTGCATTACGCTCGTGTATCCACAGTTTTTCAAGACCTCAAGCGTGCACTATTTTGTTATATAACAAGGAGAACCATCTTTTATTTGTTAAGTCATGAATGTACAACATGAGTGATTGCAGGCTGCTGGGAACAAGTGTATTACATGAATGACAAATTATTGAATCTGTGACATCGCAGTACATGGCTTGGAGCTGTGTACAGTAGTTCCATGTTAGTGGTTACAAAAGACTTAAGAGTACTAATAAGGCTACATGATGTTCACACTAATAAAACGTAGCAAAAGTTTCATGTCCATGCTGCATGTTCATATCATTTTAGCTCATCCACATGCTGAAGACAGAGATTGTGCAGGTTATTTTGATTAACTTCACTCGAGCATTTTTCGAAAACCTTCCTTTCTGCCATCCACACTAAAATGATAGTGCTACATTTTCGAAAAGCTCTACTTTGGGAACTATTCTACCCTTTGTTGTTTTAGAGTGGATGAAAGCTGAAACCACAATGAAAAGATGGGTTTCTTTGTGAAAAGTTATGTGTTTGTGTAGATGGGGCATAAAATCTGTCTGTCTGTGTACACGGGAGGGGATCAAGAGGAAGGTACAAAAAGATGGCTGTGAAAGCTACTCCTGCATTACAAAACATAAATTAAAGCATGGCCTGGAAAATTCAGTTACCTGTTCTAACTGAAAATATTGATGTTTTTATACTTTTTTAGCCAAATACCCACAAATCAAGCAACTGATGGGATATGACCCCAACTTCAAGTATCAAGTCACAGCTTTATTCATACTGCAGCTTGCACTGGCATATGTTGTTAGGGACTTCTCGTGGCCCCTGTTATTTTTAACGGCATATGCTGTTGGTGGTGTAATCAACCATGCATTGTTGCTGGCCATCCATGAGATTGCTCACAACTTAGCCTTTGGTCACTCAAGGCCAATGTATAACCGTCTGTTTGGATTTTTTGCCAACCTACCAATTGGAGTCCCATGTTCGATTTCCTTCAAGAAATACCACCTGGAGCATCATCGTTACCAAGGTGATGAAGAACTTGATGTCGACCTTCCAACCAAGTTTGAGGCTCGTTTGTTTGTCAATACAATTACCAAGTTGGTGTGGGTGATCCTCCAGCCGTTCTTTTATTCCTTCCGTCCCATGTTTGTGAACCCCAAGAACCCAACTGCTCTTGAGGTGATTAACCTGGTTTTGCAGTTGTCCTTTGATGTAGTACTGGTCCATTACTTCGGTGGCAGGTTCTTGGTTTACCTGATTGCTTCATCTCTCCTAGGCATGGGCCTCCACCCTGTAGCTGGACACTTTATTTCAGAGCATTATATGTTCACCGAGAACCATGGCAATGAGACCTTCTCTTACTATGGTCCCTTGAACTACGTCACTTTCAACGTTGGCTATCATAATGAGCATCATGACTTCCCAAGTATTCCTGGATCTCGGCTTCCAATTGTGCGGAAGATTGCCTCAGAGTATTATGATAATCTGCCTCACCACACTTCATGGACTAAGGTCCAGTACGATTTTATTACCAACCCCAGGGTCGGTCCATTTGCAAGAGTCAAGCGAAAGGCAAAGGCCACCTGAGCAAGTTGACGAAGATAAGAAAAACAATAAGTGTCAGCCTAAGAAATTTGTACTATTATGAAAAACAAATTGGACAGTTGTCTGTGATGTCATTATAGACATAAGAAAAACATTGAAAGCTAAACTGCATGTTTGCATTTTGTTGTGCTCCATTTTAATCTTTTCTGCATTTCTTTTGTTTGACAATGAATGAAATGTAATATCTACAGTACATTCACCATATGACAACATTTTGTCATAGTAAGTTAATTTATAGGCTCCTTGTTTACAAAATATATACCGCATTACCAAGTATATAAAAATGAACTTGTTTATAGGAGCAGAGATTTCTTTAGACTGTCAATAAAAACTGCACCAGAGAAATCACTGAGGCTGCTGTACAATAATTATGTAGCTCTGTACCAAAAAACATGTTGTCATGGTACAGAGTAACAGCTGATATAAGGAGTTAGCAGACTCTGGGGGTACACACAAACTTGCAGCTAGCAAAAAGAGGCAGTTTAGTCAGACTCTTGTGTATTTGGATTTGAGGTTAATTAACATTGAAAGTTATTATAATATATGTAAGAACTTGATGGAATGGTCAAAATAGAAGTTCAGGTATTAAAGTTTTAGTTTTTCTCTGGATTTGTTGTTGTTGTTGTTGTTTGTTGTTGGGTTTGTTAGAGAAATTATTATAATAGTTAAAAGTGTGGGTAAATTCCAATCGTCTAACAACCAAGGTATTACATGTAGGTACCGGTAGCATTTGGGAAGTTTATCAAAACAGATGGGTCAGTAAATATTGTTGCTTTCTAATTCTAGGCAGCTTTTCAGACCTTCCAACCTGTAAATCTGGAGATTTTGGAAATCAACAGGCAAAAAAACCTGTAGATTCAACGTACTGTGTCTAAAAACTTGAGATTTGCAGAACAGCTGCTTTAGTTAAAACAAAAAGCTACCAATTCATTGTTCCAAGGGAAAATGAAATACTATAAAATAATGTTATTCACAGGCTGCCAATTTATTATTCTTTTATATGCATATAAAGCGCATATAAAACAATTTAAATGGCACTGAATTAAGTTTAAACAAGGTTATTTGTATTGACAGAACAAACAAAACTTTAAAGGAATATATATGCATTCATAACTAGTTAACCAACAGCCTGACACAAACAAGAGAACAAACCTCTAGTACTCAGGGCCCAGCTATTCAAAGCAAGGGTAATGCACCTATCAATGTTAACCCTGAGGGGGTGGGGATTTGACATTTTCTCCCAAAAGAATGTCAAATTCCCCACCCACACGTTTGGTCAAAAATATCTGCGTATCTTCCTTATATTTCCAATAAATAGCCCCACCGTGGGCAAGGCAGCATATGTGAAAATCCCCACCCTCGGGGGTAGCCCTGCCTGTCAAATCCCCATCCCTTGCCTGCCCCCTCCCCCTGGCTTAACATTGATAGGTGCATAAGCGCTACCCCAGGGTTAAATCACTAACCCGAGAGTAAACAGAACAGTTAGTCAGTGCCAGGAGCCCATAACCAGGATATATCTCATAATATATCTCATATATATCATAATATATATCTCGTATATAGCTGTCACAGCGTTTTCACAAGTTGGGCTATTTTTGGATTGCACCAGTGGCAGAACAAACTGCCTCATTAGCTACTTTTGTTATACATATGCCTGCTACGCTTTTGTGATTTTATTCCCTTAGGAATGATTGCAACCCAAGAATAGCAGGAAACCGTTCTAAAAATAACCTAACTTGTGAAAACGCTGTGACATACGCCTAGTGTGCGGGATGGACGCTCCTAGTTATGGGCTCCTGTCAGCGCTCATATAATACTTCAATAACGTATGAACTGAGCTCATGATCCCCATGGGTTCCATACTCTGGCCACTTTTTTTATCATTTATATCTCTGACCTCCCAAATAGGCCATTTTGACGATGTTGCATGCACAGCTAGAACAATTGCTATCTGTTTTAAATAACAAAAGGCTGGTGAACCAGAACGAGTCTTAGCAGCTCGCATTTGTTCTACTGATGCGTGTGCAACATCGTCAGAATGGGCTATTGTTCTGAAGATGTTGATTTTAACTTATTTGCTGATGATACTACATGTAATTTATATTTTTCCAACATGAGGACTCCAAGGTCCTAATTGATTGATTTTTAACGAGTTAAATAATTGAGCTGGGTCATAGTTCAAAGATATACACTTGTGATTGACCGCTGAGCTGTAACTGCATTTCTCATTTCTTTTGAGAATTAGTTTGCCAAGAATTCTGTAATTGTGACCAGCCATTTTGATTTCTTTGTTTTGTCAGCCTTAAGGTCGTGTGACCTTCGGAACACCATATAAAAGGTGTTGTACCTCCCCTTTCTTACCCTTAGTTGGGATTTCAAATTCAGAACAGTATAGAAAGTAAGCAAGCTTTCAGTTTCCTCCTGTTATAATACTAAATTACAGTACTAATACTAAAATAAATATAAACAAAACTAAACAACAGGAAGGTTTTAGTATCGTAAACACCCGTAGATAAGCCGCACCTTTTCACCCAAACTTTTCGTTCAAAATTGGGGGTGCGGCTTATCAACGGGAACACCTAGAAAGGAGACCCAACATTAACATATATATACATATCATGAACCTGTATGAAGCTTTTATTATGCGACGGTGCGTATATTACAATCAGGTTCAAATCGCATCCGATCGTGTAGTATAGCAATTTAAGCATAATCATTGGGAAAAAAACACAGTTTGAAAGAATTAAAGCAAAAACTCTTCTAAGACCTATCTTAGACTAGTCTCCTTTGCAGCCGTTCTTAGTGTCCGTCCCATATACTCCCTCATGGGACCGACACTAAGAACGGCTGCAAAGGAGACTAACCTTAGACCTAATATATTAGAATTTAAAATATACACAGGAATTGAACCATACTCGATCGAATTAAAGTTGCGATTATATATTTATGACAATCTGATGAAGTGTTGCTTTCAAGTACGAACGTTTATGAACTCCAACAAAAGATTATTCTTGTACATGAAGTGGTTTTCAGTCCATCGGCAGAATATTAATTTTCTTGATTTGGGTGTTCGTCTACGAGATAAAAGTTTATATTTTGAATATGCTAATAGTAATGTCATCACCGACATCACTTATTATACAAAAGACAAAGACCTATTTTTAAATTCTAAGTTATATTTGAAGCAAAGTGAAACACCCAGATCAAGAAATATTCTACTGTTGGACTATACACTTCATATACAATCAATATCAAAGACAACTGGCTACGGCTTATATGCACTTTAATGGTTTTTCAGTTTCATTTTATTTGCACTTCAGAAGCAGGTTATACAGGATAGTTTACAAGTAATATTACAATAAGAGAATTACAAGAATAAATTAGATAATGCAGTGGCCAGAGCAGCAATAATTAGCTTTCAAGCTGACCACCACCACATGAAAAGTTGAAAAGATAAATCTATCCAGCGTCAAGGCTGCAAGTTTTTTTTTGTTGCAAGAATAACATAAACAGAGCAGAAGAGTCAGTAATGACAACAGCAATTCAATAATTAATTGGTGAAAGCGCACAAATTTAGACCTGTATGCCCTGGTGTATTTCCTTTCATTTTTTAGCTTTATGGATGGGGTCATTAAGTATCTATGTGGGTGGGGGTGGGAAGAGGTCACATTTTGGTCTTTTAGATATGGGAGAGAGAGATGGGGGCTACATGCTTAAAAAAATATTTTTTATTTCCACCCTTCCCCCCAGATTATTAACCACATATTGTGGTACTCTAATATATTTTTGTTTTTTATTCTTCCTTTAATATAGTTTTTAATTTATTAGACCTTTTGCTTTCATTGCCTAATCTAGCAGCTAGACTGCAAATATCAGGAAATGTCTGGTTTTGGATATTACATGTTGGTGGCTTCTGGTAATACTTACATGAGTGCATGACTTGTCACATATTTCTCTTTCATAAAGCAAATAATAATTTACACAGCGGGTATAGTATAATTGTAGTAGGACTCATCTAATGACCTATGACAAATCAAGAAATTTGCACCTTTCCACATACTGGTAGTTCTTTTTGATTCTTTGCAACAGATGTGTGAGATTGTTTAGTGATAGAGAGTAGTCAAGTTGCAGTCTCGGAAGGATATAGTGTTACCACCGGAAGCCCAATTCTTTTTTTCACACAAATAACATGATGAATTCACTTTGCTAATCTATGATTACTTCTAGTTATAACATTCGTGTGTGTCTGTCGAGGGACTATCAGCTGTTATTTGCCCACAAAATGTTTAGCTCACCACAAAATTTTGCCGCACTCATTGGCTAAAAGCGATCACGTGACGTGATAGTTGTCGTCCGTGGAGGCAAACTATTGGGCGTTATAGTTCACCACAAAATTATGACAGGCTCGTTGGCAAAAAGTGATTGTGTGACGTGATAGTTCTCATCTGCAGAGGCAAACTATCATGTGTTATAGTTCACCACAAAATTCTGGCACACGTTCATTGGCTGAAAGCAATCACGTGACGTGATGCAAACTATCAGGTGATACGGTGCCCGCTGAGAGTGGAAGACAATTTTGTGATGAACAATAACTACAAATAGTGTGTTTGTCTCAGAACTATTGGCTGTTATAGTTGTTGAATGCCATATTTTTTTCAAATTTGAAAACATTTGCCCTTTCCAATCAAAAATTCGCTTCACGCTATTGCACTTCACAAAGGTACATTGTGTACAACTCCATTCATTACCGGTATGCATCAGTCAATCCCCCGAATTTACCAGATTTATGCTCCAGCCACAACCATTTCAGTCTGAAAATTGTTTGCCATTTGTCCATGACCACCTTTCTTGAAATAGTTGCATCATTGCCATACAGTACTGAAAACTTGATATGGAAATGACAGTGTAAAGTCTGCTGTGAGCCTTCACACATGCATTAAATCTGCTGCAGTAAACATAAAATTGTCTGTCCATGATCTTGTCATAATTTAAGAGAGAAAGACACACCACAGGAGCAACCCATCTCAGCTCTTGGGTTATCAACAACAGCAAAAGCAGATTTGATAAGTTCTTCCTGGTAATCTATTGTTGAACCATCAAGGAGTTCAAGAGATGCTTCATCTACCACAACTTTAACACCACCTTTTTCAAAAAATCTGAGAAAAAAATAAAGGAAAAATTCAATAATAATTTTATGAAAATGTATTAAACAAAAATCATTTTACAGAAACTTCATGCAAAGGATTTTAGAGGTATGAATTTGGACTTCAGGGCATCCCCATTACCTCAGTTGATAGAGCATGGGTCTAGAGTTCAGGTTGGAAATCCTGTGGCCATCCCCCCCCCCCCCCTCCCCGGGTACCTTTTTCAGGCTGGAAGTATATAAAAGGGTAGGGATTTCACGAGTTGAAATATAGAAAAGGGTAGGGAAAACTGTCCCTTTCAAAATGTCTCAAAAAGACGCACCTAACGGCTGATGCATTTTATTCGTTACTCAAGTGAAAAGTTTAGTAAAAGGTATATGAAAGGGTTACCTTTCCTGTCAAAAATGGTATATAAAAAGGTAAGGGTTTGGGCCTTGGGGCGGAGCCTCTCCGTATAAAACTTCATTGAGTAACCCCCCCCCAGCAGCCATCCTTGGGCAGGGATGGCTGTTGGCCTTGTCTCCTTCCACTTCTAATCAATATGAGGGTGTGTGGTTAGGTTAGTAGTTAGTAGGGGATTGTCTCCCAGCACAACAGTCTGGTATTCTGACAGTACTATATAATTAACAATCACTCACGATTGTAACTGCACAGCAGCAATTTGCACCACAATAGATCTCCATTCCTCCCTTGTGAAGCACATTTGAATAATGTATAATTATATACTGTCTTATGTATGATTTTCTCTATATTAATTTTTTACCTTTATTTTTGGGTGTTAATTACAGTAGTCTGGTAATGACAATCATGATTATTATCACATGTCTCACACTTTGGTAACCACGCCAACATGGTAAAATTGTTACATGATCAAATAAGTGAAATAAATTGTTTACACCAGAGGAACTTGTATAATCATCCCTGCTAATCCTGCAATATTAAAACTAAAGAAGGTTATCTAATTCCCTGTATAATAATTGTTTACATTGAAATGCATATTAATTTTTAAGCACCTACATTGTTTTAACACCACTTGCTTGTATG